>KN471921.1:9502-33840 GCA_000787095.1 Periophthalmodon schlosseri
GGCCTCTGCAGTAGTAGTAGTAGCAGCAGCAGTAGTTGTATTAGAAGTAACAGTATTAGTAGTAACACTATTAGTAGTAGCAGTTGTAATAGTAGCAGCAGTACTAACAGCAGCAGTAGTAGCAGTACCAGTACCAGTAGCAGTAGCAGTAGTAGCAGTACTGTCTCACCAGTGTCTGCACCATGTGGGGCCTCTGCAGCCTGAGGCTCTTGACCGTCTGAAACACATCCAGGATCCCCTCGGCCTTCACCCGCTCCAGAACTGTGCTGAGGGCGCAGAACGTCCCTGTTCTACCGGCTCCAGCACTAGAACATATCAGCGAACAGCACAATATCAGAACATTAAAACGTCACAGAGCGGAGAGAGCAGAGAGGAGAGACCAGGGAGCCCCAGAACAGAGAGGAGAACCCTGCGGACCCTGAGTGTTTCCAATGCATAAAGCGTTCCGTACCTTCCAAATGCTTGGGACCTGGGACCAGCTCGCGGTGAGCGGTGCTAGTCATGCCCCTGCACAGTCATTGGAGGACCAGCAGCAATTCCAGCTGAGTTGCACTTCCATGCTCCGGGTACGGCTCCAAGTCTAGGGGCAGGGCTCTGCTACGTGAAAAACTGATGTCACCTCAACATAACTAATATTAACTTAGTAAAATTCGGGTACGATTTAGATTTGATTTATTCTCATAAGACTGATCTCAGCGAATCAAAAAAATATATTTAGTATTCCAAGTTTGTGGCGCTATGAGATGAGGCTGAAGCTAAAGCTAGCATAAACACTTAACTAATTCCGGTTTATTGTCAAGTTTTTTGCATTTATTTAATTTATCTCTACCTCTACGTTGTGTTTTAACAATAATGCTAGTTGCATTATACACTGCAAATGTAATATTTTTTATGTTGACAGGAGTGGCGAACATCAATTAACAGGAAACAGCTGGCTAGGTCACTTTTGCGAAGCATATTAGTTAAACAGATAAGCTGCCATCACTGGAAATACGTCGATATATATCACAAGATCAAGTCTGGCAAGAACGTTTCTGAGAAATGTCACGCGTGCCGTTACTGGTGTATTGCTGGTCCCTCCAATGACTACGTGGAGACGTATCCAGTCCCAACCCCCGTGAGCTCATTGTTGTGCCGCTGTTGATCTTTTTAGTAGTCTTTGTAGTAGTAGTAGTAGTAATAATAGTACCTGCAGTGTACAGTTATGGGGTGATTCCCAGACTGCTGCTGCTGCTTCTGCACTGCGGCGATGATGTTGATCATTCCTTTTCCATCCGTGGGAATCCCGATCTCCGGCCAGCCGTGGAAATGGAACTGCCGCACCGCACGAGCCTTGTTCTCCTGAAACATGAGAGATCAGAGGTCACAAGAGGTCATAGGTCATGTCCAGGAGCATTTACATCAGAGAGACTGAAATGTGAATCTAATGTGGAAACTAATCCAAGAATCCCATGCATTTCAGATCATTTTTGTAGAGGTCTAAACTACAGGGTTAGCAGCTTTTACACAGAATAAGACCCCATGAAGACACGGGAAGGGCCATCTGACACACATTTAGATCTTCACCAGAGGACACTTCTGTGTTTACAAAGGGACGTCTTAGTTAGTGCTCATGCTAATTTTGGAGCCTAATAAATATTTAAATAACAGCACTAACTGAATTAATTTAGATCATCGAGTAGTCTTTACAACAAATGTAATTTTGTGGTTATGGTACATTTAACGTATTAATAGAAGTTAGCATTAGCATTAACACACAAAGACGTACCTTTGTGAACACAGAAGTGTCCTCCAGTAATGTTTTCTCATTTGTAAAGTGTTTAAGATGTCAGTGACATCCACCAACAGCTCCATGTCCACTACATGACCCTAAACCCTAACCCCCTAACCCCCTGGAGCTTCATGTCTACTGCCTGACCCTAACCCCTACCCCCCGCAGCTCCATGTCCACTACCTGACCCTAAACTCTAACCCTCTAACCCTCTAACCCCCTAACACTAACCCCTACCCCCCCGCAGCTCCATGTCCACTACCTGACCCTATACCCTAACCCTCTAACCCTCTAACCCCCTAACACTAACCCCTACCCCCCCCCACCCCCACCCTAACCCCCTAACCCCCTGGAGCTTCATGTCTACTGCCTGACCCTAACCCCTACCCCCCACAGCTTCATGTCCACTACCTGACCCTAAACTCTAACCCCCTAACACTAACCCCTAACCCCCGCGGCTCCCTGTCCACTGCCTGATCTGTCAGTATTTATTGATTTTAGCTCGACTCTGCACAAACCTCAGACTTTTCATTAGAGCAGAAATGGCTTTGCCGACCCTCCCTCTGACCCAGTCTGCCCTTGTGCATGGACACTATTGATAGGCATTCGTTTTGCACTCCTAGCAAAGATATTGCACTACTTGCGGTGTATTTTGAAGTGTTTTGTAGTCTTGATTTTACTCTGGTGTGTTTCTGCTTACTGACCCCAGTAGCAGTATTTTTGAGTATTTCTGGGGTACCCATGTGTTTGTGATGAGAAGACCCCTGTGTAAGGACAGCCCAGTGTTTAGAGTATTTTAACGGTACTATAGCAGTATTTGTAGTATTTTAACTTTACTCGTGTATGTGTGACGAGCAGGTCTCTGACGGTGTAACTCTCGCTCTCCTCTTCTCTCTTCAGCTCGATGGAGATGTCGCCGTGCACCACAGTGCCATCACTGGGCCAGTACTGAGCACATTTCTCCTGTAACAGACAGAGGGGTCAGAAGAGTGAGAGGACAGAGGGGTCAGAAGAGTGAGAGGACACGGAGGGGACAGAAGAGTAAGAGGACACAGAGGGGACAGAAGAGCGAGAGGACACAGAGACACAGGGACATGGGGATGAGGCACAGAGGAGCTCTGCAGAGGACACTGGGACACAGAGGTCAATCCTCCACCAGGACAAACATGTAGAGCGGAGAAGAATTTCACCTATTATTTTGTGGTACAGCTACAGTATGTAACTTCCTGGAGGAGGAAAGTCACCTGCATGTTTCTATGGAAATGGAGAGTTAAAACCATAGTACCATAGACTGTACATATAAATGGACATAGCTAACATGCTAGCTGCTGCATTCTAAACAGGAAGTGAAGATGATATGATACTATGATACTTGCAGTAGAAATTCCAAATATGGAACTCAGCTCCAAATTGGCCCCTAGAACTGCTCAATGAGCTTCATTTGGAGCCGAACGCTGTGGGTGACGTCACACTCACTTAGTCCACTTCTTTATACAGGCCATGCATACTACGGAACATTCTCCATGAATATAGATACATTTTATGCCTTACTGTGGAATATTATAGCCAAAAGAACAACATTTCCATGGAAACAAGCAGGAGGAGGCCCTCCTACAGGCCACATAAGAGTCATCTCCACAAATAAGGTTTGTGGAAATGCAAGCCTGCTCACAGTAAGGACGCTGTTCCCCCTCCCTCACCCTTGTCCCTCCTCCCTCACCCTCACTCTGTCCATCCTCCCTCATCCTATCCCTCCTCCCTCACCTGTCCCCTCTCCCTCACCTGTCCCCCCTCCCTCAACTGTCCCCCCTCGCTCACCTGTCCCCTCTTCCTCACCTGTCCCCCCCCTCCCTCACCTGCTCCTCCTCCCTCACCCTCACTCTGTCCCCCTTCCCTCACCCTGTCCCCTCTCCCTCACCTGTCACCTCTCCCTCACCCTGGCCCCCTCCCTCACCTGTCCCCCCTCCCTCACCCTCACTGTCCCCTCTGCCTCACCTGTTCCCCCTCCCTCACCTGTCCCTCCTCCCTCATCTGTCCCTCCTCCCTCATCTGTCCCTCCTCCCTCACCTCTACCCCCTCCATCACCTGTCCTCTCTCTTCAAGCTCCGTCAGCATCACAATGGAGCAGCTCCTCCATTCCCAGATCATCCTCCAAAAGTCCTCGATGGTGTGCAGCAGCGGGCCCTGAGACGCCACGTATGAGTCCTTCTGTCTGTAACCCTGAAATACAACCACAAAACTGCTAGTGAGAAGGCAAAGACACAACCACACGCACCACATAAGAGTCCTTCTGTCTGTGACACTGAAAACAAAACCACAAGACGGTGAATGTGTCCTCTGTCTCTGCTCCAGCCTCCAGTATCTCTGGGTTAAACCTGCATTCAACCCATCCTTCAGTGTCTCTGGGTTAAACCTGCATTTGCCCTGTCCTCCGATGTCTCTGGGTTAAACCTGCATTTGCCCGCCCTCTGTTGTCTCTGGGTTAAACCTGCATTTTCCCTGTCCTCCAGTGTCTCTCGGTTAAACCTGCATTTGACCGTGTGGCTGTGTGGCAGAGGGATAACCACTCAGTAGTTCTATTATTGTAATAACTCACATCAATGAAGGAGGCGTTGACGTAGTCCGTGTTCTCCTCTCCTCTTTTCACTGGAATGATCACGCGGTTAAACTCATCTGAGAGGAGAGAGGGAGGGAAGGAGGGAGAGAGAGAGAGAAGGGGGAGAGAAGGAAAGGAAGAGAGACAGAGAGAGAGAGGGAGAGAGGAGGGGGAGAGAGAGAAGGGAAAGGAGAAAGAGGAGAGAGGGAGAGGGAGGGGGAGAGAGAGAGAAGGGAGAGAGGAGGGACAGAGAGACAGAAAGAGAGAGACAGATAGATGGAGGTGGAGAGAGAAGGAGACAGAGAGAGACAGAAAGGTGGTGGAGAGAGGGGGAGAGAGAGGAGAGAGAGGGAGAGAGATACAGACAGAGGGAGACAGAGAGAGAGAGAGAGACAGAGGGTTGGGTGAGAGAGAGAAAAAGAGAGGGAAATAGAGGGAAGGGGGATAGAAAGTATCAATAGGATTTACACAGCGCTTTGTGAAGTGGATTTTCATTTTTAAAGGAATTGTACTGTATTTTTTCTATCAGCATACTTTTACTCCTACTTAAGTAATATTTTTACGGACGTAACAGTACTCTTACTTGAGTAATATATTGTACAGTGTAACAGTACTCTTACTTTAGTAAAAATTGTGGTTACCACAAGTAACAAAAGCTTTATTTTGACAATATGAAATGATTTGAACATTTGTGTTTCTTGAACCTGTAAATACTATCTCATTTGATTCATAAACTGTTTATATAAATGGACATGGCTAACCTGTTAGCCTCTACATTCCAAACAGGCAGTGAGCATGGGCACACTTCCGGCCCCATCAACTCTGGCTCTAATTCACTTTACACTGAAAAACTGTGGTCCCTCTCTCTGTAACTGCTGCTGTCAGACTCGTCATTTTGGTCTTGAAATGTTGGTACTAACCTGCTCTACATGATCCTGGGGTTTTAATTCACCATTTTGTCCCTAAATCAAGATATGAACATAACAGACAAATCAGGTGCCTTCCTTCCCCGAGGTCCCCAGCGTAGCTAAGCGCCTGCTCCCTGCTAAACCAGCAGGGCAGGGGGGGTCAGGGTGTTGCCTTCAACAGCCTAGCTCCAGATTGGCTCTTTGGTTGCTATGATACTTGCGATCGGAATTCCAAATATGGGATTGGGCTCCAAATTAGCCACTATAACTGCTAGCCTCAATGAGCTTCAATTGGAGCCGAATGCTGTGGGTGACATCACACTCAGTTAGTCCACTTGTATTATACAGTCTACGGTTCAACTCTTTGACAAATTAAAATCACGTTCCTTGTGCACTGTTGTGTGCATGTATGAACGTCACATGACTTCAGTACGAAACGTGAGTGTAGTGTGTGTGTTTACAGAATCACATGACTGCAGTATGAAATGTGAGTGTAGTTTGTGTGTTCACAGTCAGACTCACAGGGGATGATCTGCAGCACACGGTTCTTCTTCATGTTCGCCGGCAGGTTACCCGTCCTCATCTTGTCGTTCTGGATCTTTATCGATGTCAACTTCTACAGAAACAAAGAGGGTTAGAGGGAGGGCATTGGACACACGGGGAGAGAGGAGGGAGGGTATCTGACACCCAGGGAGGGCATCTGACACAGGAGGAGAGAAGAGGGAGGGCATCTGACACACGGGGAGAGAGGAGGGAGGGCATCTAAAACACAGGGAGGGCATCTGACACACAGTGAGAGCGGAGGGAGGGCATCTGACACACAAGGAGGGCATCTGACACATGGGAAGGGCATCTCACATACAGGGATACAAGATGGAGGGCATCTGACACACAGGGATACAGAAGGGAGGGCATCTGACACACAGGGATACTGAAGGGAGGGCATCTGGCTCACAGTGGGCGGGGCCTGACCTTAAACTCCGCCTCCAGCCCACTGCAGCCCGCCCCCGGCGCAGGTGCGTACAACTTCGACAGGTGAGACTCGAGCGATGTCACCTCCAGCTCTGTGTCGCCATAGAGATAATGCTCCAACAGGGCCTGGAAGATGAAGACGTACTGCATCTATGGAGGAGGAGGAAGAGGGGGGCAGGGAAGGTGGAGAAGGAGAGGAGAGGAAAGAGAAGAAGACAAGAAAGAGAAGGGGCAAAAGAGGACAAAGAGAAGAGGGCAAAGAGGAGAGGGGAAGAAAGGGGGAGAGAGGGGGAAAGAACAGGTGAAAGGGAGAGGGGAGGGAAAAAAGGAGAAAGAAAGAGGGAGGAGGAGAAGAGGAGAGAGAGGAGAAGAAGAGGAGGAGGGGAGGATGAGAGGGGGAGGAGAGAGGGGGAGGAGAGAGAGGGAGGAGAGAGAGGGAGGAGAGAGAGGGAGGAGAGGGGGAAGCAGGAGGGAAGAGAGATTTTAGAAAAGTAACTTTATTCTGAATACCACCACTGAGTAACAGTAACTGTGCTGGAATTCAGTCCCTGGTTCGGTCCCTGGTTCGGTCCCTGGTCAGTACTCACATCGGTCTGGACCATCTGACACCTCTGGGCTCTTATCCTGGTCACGAAACCAAACACGTCAACCTTCCTCTCTGACATCATCATATCTAACATGGCGTCTATCACGATGAAGGTCCCAGTGCGCCCGACACCAGCGCTGCAACACACAAACATACCAGAGACAAATATACTCATGTTCTATGGAGATTTCTTTCAAAAGCACTGAGTGTCCCAAACTTCTGCTCCACAAATGTTGAACCTTCTCATTATTTGTTTGGGACTGGCTCCACAAACTTGTCATATTAATCTTATGGGTCTTATATTAGACAAAATTAACTCTTGTGAGCTTAAGCCATGTTATAATGCTGTTACCTCCTCAAAAACATACCTGGAGTTGTGTTTTTTTTTTTTTTCCACAATTTGAGTAACCCTTTATTATTAGTCTGTCTACATCTCCAAAGCTCAAAATGCTCTGTTCCACCTTGTGATGTCATGAAGTGGTAGTTTTCAAGTTAACAGCTACATGTTACCCTTTGTTCAGTAGAGATTGGCAATTCCAGGGCTGAAATCATCCAAATGATTGTTGTTTAAAAACAACCTAGAGTACTTCCTGTATCTCTGTTCCACTTGTGATGTCATGAAGTGGTAGTTTTCAAGTTAACAGCTACATGTTACCCTTTGTTCAGTAGAGATTGGCAATTCCAGGGCTGAAATCATCCAAATGATTGTTGTTTAAAAACAACCTAGAGTACTTCCTGTATTACCACGACATCACAAGGTGGAACAGAGTGTTTTCTGTTTGAGAGAAGAACTCAGCCTAAATATGCAGGGTTTATGTGTTAAACATGTGTGAATGAAACAAAACGCAACTCCAGGTATGTTTTTGATGAGGAAACAACATTAGAACAGTTCAGAGAATAGCCTAATATGAGCCCTTTAAAATCCTTTCACTGACAACCATCATGTCTTTGGGGTTGAATAGTGGCTCCTCTTTGTGATATTACTGTGAAAAGATCATTTGACTTTTGTTTATTTATCCTGACAGAGAAGACGTTTTTGTTTCATGTGGATAGTCCCAATAATTACAGAGATATTAACCATAAACCAGGTCAACACATCTGTAATCTGACAATTACACCTGCGAATTCTGACCTGTCTCCAGGTCAAGTTACACTAGAGGGATTCTGCAAACTGGACTTTTCAGAGCTTTTAACCATGTTCTAGTTGTTTCTTCTCATTGAACCTCTGAAGTTGTATTTGGAGTGATCAGTGCATGTTTGAGTAATCTTTAATCGCTTATTTTCAAGATGCCATTTTGCTGATGTACCCCCATTTTCACTGTAGTCATTTGGTACAAAAAATCTGCTGCTCGCTAGTGTGATGTATAGCTATCCATAGGAGGGGCCGACAGCATGTGGCGCTTTGTTGTGATGACGTTTATAGCGGCGTCACCTTCCATTGGGCACCGCAGTCCATGAGTGCCAGAGATTAGAACTATAAAGCAGACACACACACACACAACATGCAAAATGCTTTAAACTAAAGGGATACACTGATGTCACCTGGCTGGACCCTTCTCCACACCAGGTCCTGGTCAGGGATACCTAGCTAGACGGAGTTACAAGTGAGGATGGGAGGGCATCTGACACATGATACTAAACTTTCAAACTCTATTTTGATACTAAGGAATAGACTCAATACCAATTCCGATACCACTATGATAATAAAAAAATACTCTTTCTTTAGACAATAGAATGTGATGTTCCACATTAAATGTTTGTACTTTGTTTTCTAGTCTCATGTGGCCTTATATCTGTGTAATCCGTCTGTGGTCCAGGTAGGTTCCATACTAGTCTGTGTGTCTTATACTTTGTCTGATACAGCTCAAGATCATTCTAAGGATATTCAGGAAAGGTACATTTCTGTCCTGTAAATATGACATTTTTAGTATTGATGCCTTCTCAAATTAGTACTTAGTGCTGGTTCAGTCCTGGTTCAGTCCTGGTGTATTCCTGTATCAATTAGTATCTGATTTTGGATACTTTTGACAGCCCTATACCTAACTGGAGAAGTACCTGCAGTGCACCACTATGGGTCCGGCGTAGGGGGGGTTACAGTTCTTGACCTTCTTGAGGAACTTGAGCATCCCGATTGGGGTGAAGGGGACCCCAAAGTCCGGCCACGACGTAAAGTGGAACTGAATGAGGAGACGCTGGGGTTTCTTACCTGAGACGTCACCCACCTGAGACATGACATAAACAGTAAAAAACAACAGTGTAACAACAATAACAACAACAGTGTAAACAACAAAATAAACAACAACAAAACACCTGCAGTCTTTTTCATACGTTAGTGGCTCTGTGGAGCCACCCCAGTGGCACTAGAGTTAGTTCTGTTTACTTGACTTTTCAGGTGGTCTTGTTCACACACCACACATCATTCACCCCAAACACACACCATGAGCCATGTGTGTCCATTAGCTGATCAAAGAACTTTCTACAACAACACACTTCAAGAGAACAGAGCCCTGTGAATACGTGTGTACACTTCCCCTATATGCTGGTGGAGGAGGAGAAAACGGAGGAGGAGAAAAAGGAGAAAAAGCTTTTGGAACGACACAGCGTCACACACGACATACAGACACACATGCGCAGACAGACCCAGGCTCACCTGCGCAGACAGAGGCTGGAGGAGTTTGTGGCTGACCGTGTCAAACAGCAGTTCTGCAGCGCTCACACACATATATACGTGATCTGAGCACTTTTTTGCCCAATTCCAAGCACTTTTACTGTCCTAGCAGACTGCGTAGGTCGGCCTGAGGTCGGCCACGTTCACAATGCACTCGCCCCACTCCAGAGTGAGAGTGGAGCCGCACCGAGACATCCTGTTTGAAGCGCTCTCGGAGTGGCCTTTTACTGTGGTCCAGAGTGCAACTCATGGTCACACCGACCTAAGCACCGCTCTCAGAGCTACTGCTCTTTTAAGTCAACCTAACTAGTATCAGTGTGAAAACGACCTGAGAGACTCCATCACAGACGACGAGGCAGAAACTATACTACAGCTAATGCATGTTAGTCTGTCTCCCTCTCACTCCATTCCACCAAAGTGCTCCTCTGTGTTTTTAAAGTACTTAACTTGTTTGATCATCTCAGAATTTAAATGGTTTTCACTTCACCTCAACTTTAAGATGCAGCTACTAACCTCATTTACACTGTTTTATCCATTGTGTCGAGAAATCACTATGGTATCTGCAGTATTGTGTCTTACCTGTAGTACATTCTGCAGTACTTTGTTGTATACATAACTTGTATTGTGTAGTACTGTGTGGCACTGCTTAGAGTTGCGTAGTACTGTGTAGTACCTGTTGTATACAGAACTTGTGTACATTGTAGTACTGTGTAGTACCTGTTGTATACAGAACTTGTGTACAGTGTAGTGCTGTGTAGTACCTGTTGTATACAGAACTTGCGTACTGTGTAGTCCACTAACACAGTAGTGTCCTCCACAGAGACTCTGATACTGCCATAGGTCCAACAGCCCTGGTCCGGCCAGTACTGAGCACACTTACACTGGAACAGAAATAAAAGTATTATTATACTAATACTGTAATACTATAACCAGTACTGGGCGCATTTACACTGTTAAAAGAACACACACACCAAACACGGAGTGCAACCCCCTCCCTCTCCCCTCCTCTCTCCAACAATACTGTTTAAATAGCTCTTTTCTTTTTCTCTTTCAGGTTGCCCCCGCCCTTCCTCTCTCTTTCTTTCTCTCTCTCTCTCTCTCTCTCTCTCTCTCTTCTCCCTCCATGTCTCACCTCTTTTCTCTCTTTCAGGTTGCCCCCGCCCTCTCTCTCTCTCTCTCCTCTCCTCCCTCTGTCTCTCACCTCTTTTCTCTCTTTCAGGTTGGTCACCATGACAATTGTTGCTGTGTTTTGTTCCCAGATCATTCTCCAGAAGTCGTTCACTGTCTCCTCCTTTGGCCCTGGCACAAAAATCACAGCAAAGTATTTAGACAAACACATGAAATAAACAAAATAAATACAAATACCAGTACTTAGTAGAAGGATCTCTAATAAATATAAAGTATTACACAAACTAATTCAACACTAAATACTTTTACTGAACCCAAGGGACAGTTATCAGCATCAGTACAATATCTTAAAAACCCAGTGGTTTCAGGGACAAACGCTTTTACCTTGAGCAGCAATGAACTTGTTCTTCTCCTGATAGCCCTGGGACACACAGGAGTATTATTCACATGTTTATTAATCCTACACATTTAGTGCAGATGAATGTGTTATTCTGAACACGCACGTTTATGAAGGAGGCGTTGATGAAGTCCGAGTCGGGTACTCCCTCCAGCAGAGACAGGTGCACTCTGGAGTGGTCATCTGACAGGGGCAGACAGGGTCAGAAAGCAGACAGGAAAAGACAGGAAAAGACAGGGACAGACAGGGACAGACAGGGACAGACAGGGACAGACAGAAGCAGACAGGAGCAGACAGGAGCAGACAACAGCAGACAGGGATAATAGTACTTCATGATTTATTTGATTGATATGTAAAAGTGCACAGTATATAAAGTATATAAAGTACATGCAGTGCTGCAGTACTCACAGAGGAGGATGTTTGCCTCTGTAGTACATAAGGTGAACAGTACAGAAAGTACACACAGTACTGCAATACTCACAGGGGAGGATGTTCACGTATCTGTTCTTCTCTTTGTTTTCTTCTTTTGACGCAGCATCACATGACGCCTGGATTGGACACACCGGGAGCGCCTGGAAAAGCCAAACAAAACGAATGATAAATATTTTAAATACTGCAGAAGTTTACAGTGCTAAAGGAACTGGGTGTAAATACACTTGTATTATCTGTTTCCCCTAATCTGAATGGTCACTACCTAAACCCCAGCTTCTGCAGCTCAGTGAGTGAATTCTGGATGTTCTGAGCTTTATACTGAGAATGACAAAACTTGGATGAGTCCTCTATCTGCAGGTTACACTTCCTTTAAACTCCTCTCTGAAGAGCTTGTTGCTTTAGTATAATTATTACAATAATTATTACATAAGTTTACATTAGTTTATTATATTTAAATATAAACACACGTTAAACTCCTCCCTGAAGAGCTTGTTGTCGTCGGCCATGCGCCGGTTCATTTCCTCCTCCAGTTTGTCCACAGGAAGGGGCGGGTACTTCCTGTTTGTGCTGGGCGAACGGGCCAATAGTGGCACACTCTGTAGCTCTGGAAACATAAACAAAACCAAAACATATATAAACTATACGACTATGCAAGAGCCCAAATTGTCACATGGAAGCAGACGAGCTCATTGGCCAAAACAGTCAAGACGGTGTCTGTGAGTCTGTCCACTTCTGCTGAACAGGGTTGTCAAAAGTATTGAAAATCTGACACTAACAGATACTAAAACTAGTATCAAAACTAGATACTCATTATTCTCAGGTATCGATACTAAAAAAGTCCCATTGACAGGACAGAAATGAACCTTTCCTGAATATCTTTAGAACAGGGGTCGGCAACCCATGGCTCCGGAGCCGCATGCGGCTCTTTCATCCTTATACTGGGAAAATAAATTATAAGTATTTAATTGAAGTGTATTTATTTATGTTAGTTCTTTTTTTAATTGTAGTTTAAATTGTAAGAAAGTGATTTATTTATGTTAGTTCTTTTTTTAATTGTAGTTTAAATTGTAAGATTATTGTGATCTTGAAATATTAAAATAAAATTATATTTTATTATTTTTCGTTGCTCAAAATTAGCGCCACACTCGCGGAAGCCTCAAAAAGCCATGCATTTATCAAGAAATATGCATTTGGAGTCCTGACGATCTTCGGATCCACATACGTATGTGAGCAGCTATTCTACACCATGAACAGCCCTGCGTAAAGATGAAAATGACTTCTACAGCCCCGATTTGCAGACGCTGTGCGCAAAGGTTCAGAGCAGAAGTCTCTGTTGCACTTCATGGATTTCATAAGCAACACACTATAGTTGTTAATACAAAGCATAAAGGTAAAAAACCAATATATACAGTGTTATCTTCATTTTAGATGTCAAAAAGTATTTGAGGCTCCCAGTGTTTTTTTTCTGTGGAAACCGGGTCCAATGGTTCTATGGGTGTTAGAATGATCTTGAGCTGTATCAAAACAAATATAAGACATATAGACTAGTATATGCCCATGAACCACTATGGAACCTACCTGGACCACTGAGGGATTACACAGATATAAGGCCACATGGGAACAGAAAACAAAGTACTACCATTTAATGTGGAAAATCACATTCTATTGTCTGAAAAAAGAGTGTTTTTTTATCATCGTGGTATCTGAATCGGTATTGAGTATCGAGTCCCTTCCTTAATATCCATATCCATATCCATGATTGGACTTGGAGACATGTTGTACTTGAGAACTGTCCAAAACAAACTCCAACCTGATAATTAAACACTCCAGAGATAAGAAGCACTTGTCTCAGTGTTTGGTTAAAATATATTTCTGATATTGTGATGCTGTATTTATTTGAAGTGCATACGACAGGTTGGACAACTGAGGCTGTGTCTGAATGTCTCCCCTAGCCCCTAACTCCTCCCTTACTCCATAGGCCTGCACTCTTTAGCGGACACATTCAGAGAGCGATTCACACTCAGCTCACTAAATTTGGGTCACATCTGGGTGAAAAAAATGATCAGATTGGACTGGCACGCAACCATACAAGTTTTTGCCAAGCTGGATCTCAAGTCAGGATTATTCAGATTTTTGTCTGAGATGTGGAAATTATCAATTACTTTTTTACAGCTCGAACTAAAGTACGTGGCTAACACTAGCAACTTTACACAGCTAGTCTCTTTAAGAGGGTTTTATTCATAATCAGAGGTCAACGGAGCAATAAACCAGCACCTCTCTCTGCTTTCATTCAGTGGTGTCAGGAATAGTACTATAGTACTAGTATAATAGTAGTAGTATTTGTTGTGCTGCTTTCATTTAGTGTTTTGTCCAGTTGCTGTGTGACCTGTCAATGCTGTATTCACAAATCTCTGATATTTATTAAAATGAATAAATTTGGTCTTTTTATTTATATATTTTTTTTCTAGTAGACAAACCTCACACTAGAAAAGTTCCACAGTGAATCTTTAAATAAATGAAACGTGAACGTACCAGTGTCTTCTGAGCGTCCATTGGTCTTTCTGAAAGAGTTTGAGTGACTTCCTGCCTGTTTGTACTTTTTAAACCTGGAGAGAAGACAAGTGTTAGGGCATCTGACACACAGGGAGGGCATCTGACACACAGAGAGGGCATCTGACACACCTGAGCATGTAGAGGATGATGATGAAGAAGATGATGACGAGCAGAAAGGACAGAGCCACCATCACCGCGATGATCGGCATGTCCTCAGAGGAGTCTTCATCTGGAACATCAAAATAACACTGAAAACTCATCCTCTGCTTCTCTGATCCTCTGCTCCTGAGCCTCTGCTCTTCTGTACCCTCTGATCCTCTGCTCCTCTGACCCTCTCCTTGCTCCTCAGACCTTCTCCTCTGCTCCACCTGATAAAAAATGGACCACTATGGAATCTACCTGGACCACTGAGAGTGTTTTTATTATCATTGTGGTATCAGAATCGGTATCGAGTATCTATTCCTTAGTATCGAAATCCAGTTTGAAATTTTACTATCGTGACAACACTATATGATATTGTAATTTTGACAATCTCCAAAACAATAATTCAAACTCCTAAAAGGTCCGATATAGACTGAAAATAACTTTGGTCGGATCATTTCAAACTGGTCTCGTTCAGTAAAGCATCTCTGAAGTGTCCTGCTCCGATGGTCAGAGAACAAAAAAAAACAAAAAACTAAAACTAAAAGCTTCAAAAATGTTCCTCTCTAAAAATATGAACTATGAATTAATAATACAAGTGTGGACCCAGAACATGGGACTAAACTGAAACTAAACCAGGACTGAACCGGGACTAAACCGGGACTCAATCAGGACTGAACCAGGACTGAACCAGGACTGAACTAGGACTGAACTAGGACTAAACCAGGACTAAACCAGGACTAAACCAGTACTAAACCAGTACTAAACCAGGACTAAACCAGGACTAAACCAGGACTAAACCAGGACTAAACTGGTCTTACCTTGGGGGGTGGAGTGTGAGGTAAACTCTGGCCCTGCTTCAGGTGTGGTCTCTGCTTCAAAGGTGACGTTATACCCATCCTCATCATCATCATCACCTGGGTCTGTAGTGGGGGGGTCAGAGGGGAACGGGGTGCTCCCTGTGACCTGGGGGGGCCCTGTGGTCCTCTGGTCTGGGGTGAGGGTGGCTGTTAGGGTGGGTGCTGCTGTGGGTGCTGATGTGGGTGCTGTCGTGAGCGCTGTTGTGGGCGCAGGAGGGGGAGGAACAGGAAGCACCCAGGCGGAGTCGTTTTGGGTAGGAAGGGGGGGGTCCTGAGGGGGAGCTGTGGTGGGTGTGGCTGAGGTGACAGTGGGAGTGGTCAGAGGTGTGGGAGTTGGACGGGCCAGAGGAGCGTCTGTGACAGAGGGAGAGGGTTCTGGGGGGGCTGGGGGGGCTGTGGGGGCGACCGAAGAACCTGAGAGGAAATAAACAAGACAATAGAGTTTAAACAAACGCTCGGTGATCAGTTTGGGTCTTTTTAGTGCAGAGGTCTGGAGCTCATCATCTGTCAGTAAAAGACTAGTTTGGAGTAGTGTTGTTCCGATACCTTTTTTTTTTTTTTTTTTTAAATCCAATTCAATACTGATATTTGACCTTAGTGTAATCGCTGATAATCAGGACTAAACCAGGACTGAACCAAGACTGAACCAGGACTGAACCAGGACTGAATCAGGACTTTTTATTTTAATCCAATTCAATAGTGATATTTTACCTTAGTGTAATCCCTACTATCAATACCAGCCTGATACCGCATAGTGAAGTACTCAATTTTGTTACCATACAAAGGAAAAAAAAATAACTCCAGTAAAAATCTATCTCTAAAGAACATTTACAAGAATAAATGAGATTTTGAGGACTCAAGTGTTAGAGTCACAGGTATAATGGTACTGATGAGGAGTTGTGCTGATTTTAGCACTTTTACTTTCTACTTTATCACTTTGTACCACAGAGTGTGGATAAAAACAGCAGTGAGGCCTGTAAAAAGATCTCATCCTGGAGCAAGTGGCTAATTATGCAGAGTAAACAAAGTTAGTGTTAGCGCTGTTATCATGTTAGCGCTGTTGTCGTTTAGCGTCCAATCCAAAGGCTAAATGAAGGTATGAAAGAAGTAGCACAAATGTCTTTTCTTTCATTATTAGGATGTTTTAAGTGTCTGCAGAGCCTCCACAGTCTGCATTTAATCTACTCTGGGCGTTAGCGGTAGCATTAGCCACAGACGTCAACAGCTCTTGCATCTACGGGCGCTTGCATCTACGGGTCCTCATTCTGGAAATACAAACACCCCTAGTTTGGAGCAGACACAAGATTGACAAGATTGACAAGATTGACAAAGAGATTATACTATTTTTGTTTTAACAAAAGTCTGCCTCGTTTAGTAAAGCGGTATACTCCAAATCATCAGGAATAAAACTCATTCTCATTATAGCCTACACAAACTAAACCTGAACTAAACCTGGACTAAACCAGGGACTAAACCAGGGACTAAACCAGGGACTAAACCAGGGACTAAACCAGGGACTAAACCCGGACTAAACCAGGGACTAAACCCGGACCAAACCAGGACTAAACCAAGACTTTACCTGAGTCTGAGGCGGGGTCTTGTGCTGCGGCCCCCAGCAGCAGCAGCAGCAGCAGGAGGAGGGTGCTCTCACCCATCCTGCCCTGGAACACAACACGTGTATGAATGAACAACGTAATTGATACTTTACAGCTGGGGGTGTGAAGTTAACTGTAGGCACTGCTCTGTCTGAGGCTTGCTAGATTTTAACCTGAGCTTTGTTTTAACATAATCTGATCATAAAGAACTGATTTATCTGAACTACAACAGGTGAGCTGATTTGTGCTGTTAAACAAGTCCCTCTCACATAAAATTACAGTTGCAAGCTAGCTAGCATTAGCCAACAGTTTTTTTCAGTTAGTCACTTTTTTGTGTAAAACCAAAGGCCTAAACAGGACCATGAACGCTCGGATTGATCACAAGCTCCTGTGCTCTTTAAATCGATTTTGCATTTTTTCTTGAGTTTTCAGAGCATCTTAAAACTTTTTTGGCAGTGTTTGCTACTGTGTGTATTGCATCACTATGGTAACTGCTGAACATTCCCCCATACAGATGCATGTAGAACGCCCCCAGCTTGAGGTTACTACAAAGTATCAATACACGAATGAAAACACAAATGAATGAATGGAAGGACAGTTTACTGATGCAGATATTAGCATGACAGTGATGTGAAAATGTGATTTGTGTAGACATGACATAACACATGAATGAAAACATGATGAGAGCAATGAAAGTATGAATGGACCCCTCAGATATAGAGAGCAATATCAATACAAATATGAAGGAACAGATGACAGCGAAATGGAAATGTGATATGTGAGCGTTACCTGATGGAGGAGTCTCAGTCAGTCATTCGCTTGCACTGATCCTGAAACAAAACAGAAAAAACACTGTCACTTGAATCAAACCAAACCAGAACTAAACCAGGACTAATCTGAGTCTAAACCAGAACCAAACCAGGACCAAAACGGAACTAAACCAGGACTAATCCGGGTATAAACCAGAACCAAGGCAGAACCAAGGCAGAACCAAGGCAGAACCAAGGCAGAACCAAGGCAGAACCAAGGCAGAACCAAGGCAGAACCAAGGCAGAACCAAGGCAGAACCAAGGCAGAACCAAGGCAGAACCAAGGCAGAACCAAGGCAGAACCAAGGCAGAACCAAGGCAGAACCAAGGCAGAACCAAGGCAGAACCAAGCCAGGACCAAGCCAGGACTAAACCAGGACTAAACCAGGACTAAACCAGGACTAATCCAGAACTAAACCAGAACCAAACCAGGACCAAGCCAGGACTGAACCAGGACTAAACCAGGACTAAACCAGATCTAAACCAGTACCAAACTAGAACTAAATCAGGACTACACAAGGACTACACCAGGAATATACCAGGACTATACCAGGACCAAACCAGGACCAAACCAGGACCAAACCAGGACCAAACCAGGACTAAGCCAGGACTAAGCCAGGACTAAGCCAGGACTAAAGCAGTACCAAACTAGAACTAAATTAGAACTACACCAGGACTAAACCAGGACTACACCAGGACACCAGGACTACACCAGGACTACACCAGGACTACACCAGGACTACACCAGGACTACACCAGGACTAAACCAGGATTAAACCAGGACCAAACCAGGACCAAACCAGGACCAAACCAGGACTAAACCAGGACTAAACTGTTTTTACTTTTACTTTTTAAATGATATTATTCAGTCACAAGTGAAACATTTGTCCACATGTCTGAACCATGTTCTGACCCTGATGGTGTAAGCCGTGTTTACGAAAGCTCAGTCTGACTTCACTGTAACTACCACACTCATGGGATTAAGATGAAAAGTGCAGGGTGATATGGGAGCTAATCTGATAATCTGAGCCAGCATTATCTCAGGATTAATTTAGTCTGACTCTGTTAATGCTCCCATAGGCTGCCAAACTAACGATTAAGAGCAATTAAAACCCTGTTCTAATGTAACACCCATTAAAGGGCCCATGTTACACTATTTTCTGATCTCTGTTATAATGTTCTTTCAAACTGAAAACACTCTGTTCCACCTTGTGATGTCATGTGGCAATAGAGCATGTGCATGTGCTCCACTGTGTTTTTAAACCCATATCTACTGAACTAAAGGTAAAAGGAGCTGTTAACTTGAAAGCTACCACTACATGACATCACAAGGTGGAACAGAGCATTTTGAGCTTTGGAGATGTAGACAAACTAATAATAAAGGGTTACTCAAACGTGTATGAATGAAACAAAACACAACTCCGGGTATGTTTTTGAGGAGGTAACATTATATGTTACATGACTTAAGCTCACAATAGTCAGTTTTGTGTAATATAGGACCTTTAACATGCAGATGACCAGTTATTTCACTAAAATATACTTAACATCATTATATTTAAAAAAAAAACAAAAAACATCAAACCTAGTTTTCCATAGTTTTGGTCAAGTTTATAATGTTACTTCCTGGTTGAACACGTGCAGCAGATGTGACATACGTAGAGGTAATTCCATAACTGTTACCTAGCAACTATAATGTAAACAAGGGCCAGAACTCAACTAATTTACCCAATTGACCATTTCTGCTGTAATGTAATGTCTATGAGATTTTTGAGATTTTGAGTTGTGCTAAAATCACTAAATCCTAACAGATCAGACAGTGGACAGGGAGCTGCGAGTGTCACTGACTACATGATGAACATGTTACAAATAAGATGATAACATCCCCGTAGGACACTTCTGTCTTTACAATGGTACGTCTTTGTGTGTTAATGCTAATGCTCATGCTTTTGGAGCCTAAAAAATATTTAAATAAGGCCACTGACTGAAATAATCTAAACCTAAAAATAATTGGATTGCCCTTAAAACAAATGAATTAGTGTGTTGTGTTTAACATGTAGTCAGTGACACCTGCAGCTCCCAGTCCACTACCTGATCTGTCAGGATTTAGTGATTTTAGCTTGACTCTGCTAAAACCTCAGACATTACATTACAGTGGAAATGGTCAAGCAACTGTCCCTCTGATTGGAACTAGCCGGCTGCTGTTGTGAGACAATTATTTTTTAGAATTCACTGATACTTCCTGTATTTTTTTTCTTTTTTCTGTCAGTGCCACCTGACTGATGTAAAACTATGGGCAAATAATACATATAGATGACACTAGAGCTGCAGTCAACTAAATAAACTCTTGTTGGACTAAAGACATGTGGTGCCGATCGACTGGTCAACTAAAATGGGGGCATGACAAAGCTTTCAAAACTATTCTGTATCTCTGTATATCTGACCCAAACTGCTCTCACCAGACTACACCTGCAGGGGGAGTTCATGCAAAAACTACTATTTATGCAGAAAAAAGTACTAGGAAACAATGTGTTTAGTATGAAGTGATTGATGCTGTTCCGTCCAAAGGTCGACTCATGTTTTGAAGCTGCACTTTACCATTTCTGGTAGATGGTACGTCACCTACTTACCCTGCAGGATGTTATTGCTTTGTCTGGAATGTTACAGAGTATGGCATTAAACATATGTCTGTGGAAACAAGCAGGCAAGGAGTCCTGGCAAAACTAAATGCATAATGAATAAATGCAAGATAAATACATATAAAGATACTGTGGAACATTCCAGGCAAAGCAGTAACCACCAGAAAAGTTACATAGTGCACCTTTAAAGCTACTGAAGATGAGACAGCATTTTTGTAATTCACATTGTCGCTATAGATGCAAGATTAATCACAATCCGATTAAAATCACTATTTAAGTGGACGCAACTAGGAAATCTAACTAGCTAGCTAGCTGACAGTCACAAAGTTTGTCAGAAAAAACATCACAAATTCCCAAATGGTTCAGCCGTACTAGTCGTGTGTGAAATGGAGGAACAGCATTACTCTGGTTTATGGTGTATTGTAATCTGGATATTTTTTCATCTCATATTAAGATTATGACATCTCTGTAGAATATTGTTTGTTCATAATTAAACCTATAATTGAGTCTTATCTCCAAAGCCAAACTGCTTCTGTCTACTGTTCTGAATGAGCCCAAAGTCACGCCCACAAAACATAGATTATGACTATGATATAAGGCAGTGTCCACCAGTAATCTGACCAGAACTGAAGAAGCGGCTTGGATGAGCAGCCAAGCGTCTTCACTCCTACAACTTTTTGTTCAGTTGACAGATTTTACTTTTGGTTTTTACTATGGATCAGACCTGGACGACTGAGGGATTACACAGACACAGATTATGACATTCACACAGAGATGTCTGTGCTTGAGATGCGGCCTCATTTAAAGAGAGAGTATTTTACTTCTACGGGGTATTAAAGAGGAGGAATTTTACTTCTATGGGGTATTAACTGTAACACCATGTTACTTTTTATTGTTTTGAAAATGCTATATTTGCCCAAAACAATGTATTGACATGTTTTATAAGTTTCACTTTTGTTTTTGATGCTCTGAATTCTTGCTCCCCACGCTAAATCCCTCTTCCTTCAGAACGCTATCATAACACAATCAGCTGCATCCCACTAATGAAACTACTGCACATCACATCAGGTTTGTCAAGTTCCTGTGTACAGTTTTGGATCATGTTTTTGTATATTTATGGAGAATTGTGGTGTGGGAGCATGGGTGATGTAGGCTTTTGGGCGGAGCCTTGTACAGGCTCGTACTGCTAAACGTAAGGAGGGTTCGAATAGGGCCCGGGACAGATCACTAGATTACTCAAACATGCATGGATGGCATCTAAAATCTCTTCAGGCATGTTTTTGATGAGGGAACTACGTTACAACATGGGAGAAAGCTCATAATAGCCCCTCATTAAGATATGTATAACTCCAGACCTGCCACAATAAAACACGAAAATAACTGTGGTCCAGAAATGGAAGTATATAAAAGAGACAGGCTTCTCTTTTGAAAAAGTGAGTTATTTTTGTTTTACTTTGACAGACTGGGGCAAATAAAAGTATTTAGACTTATAGACTTATTGTATGTGCTTGTGCGTGCTCTATAGTTATAATCTATCACCCGTGGATCATTATAATTTACACATTTTAAATCACAATGTTCATAATAACGACACAATAACGACTTAATAAAAGAAACAAGTCCACTGACTTCCATGTTAGAAAACTGTGATGCCCAATTGGCCCCTCCTATGGATAGCTGCACATAACACTAGCAAGCGGCCGATTTTTTTCATTTGTACCAAAATGACTACGCGACGCGATGGTAGATCGGGACAATGACGTCTTGAATACAGGAGAATAAATAATTACTCAAACATGAATCCTTCCAAATACAACTTCAGAGGCTCAATGAGAAGGAAACGACTAGAACATGATTAAAAGCTCTGTCCAGTCTAGTTCTAATTTAAAGCACCTGCAGATGGCACTAGACCTGGATCTGCTGCATATTGAAACAGAACACAGTCTGTACGAGCTAAAAACAGAATAGGTCTACTTTAAAATACAATTTGAATGTTTTATTTTGACAGGGTTATATGGAGTTTTATTTTGACAGTCTATGCATGAAGTGTGAGCCTAGACCTGAGCAGTCGCACAGGGGGAGAGAAGAGGAGGAGCGTTTGGGTCAAAGACTAAAAGATTCTGTCAAATATTATGTACAGAACAGTGTTTACAAGTAGCCCTGACACGATAACCAATTTGACCTGCAATATATTGATGAAGAAAATTTAGACGATAAACGATAATATTGAAACTAATTCACCAACACGATAACCCTAAAGCAGGATGACCTCCCCACAAAAACTATTCTAAATGTACAATATAGTTGTAAAAAATGATGAGCTGCAATAAATAAACAGCAGAATGAAACAGTTTAGTGCTTAGTTTGCATCTGTAATGAGTCAGACAAGTTATTTATTCAACTTTCTACACCTCAAATCTTAGCATATAGCTAAAAAATAACCAAAAATTCAATCATAATAAACCATAATATGAAAGTTACACGCTGTAGCTTTAAAGAGAGATTACTACTTTGTGTTGAAAATTACATTCTATTATTGTCTCATAATTTCAATACTAGAATGATCGCTCTATAATGTTTCACTGTGAACAGAGGATTTAGTATTCCCACTTCCTGAGCAGCAGTGGTGGATGGGGTTAAAGGTCGTGTATTACACAAACCTGACTATTGTGAGCTAAGGCCATGTTAGAATGCTGTTACCTCAGCAAAAACATACCTGGATTTGTGTTTTGTTTCATTCACACATGTTTGAGTAACTCTTTATTATTAGTCTGTCTACATCTGCAAAACTCAAAATGCTCTGTTCCACCTTGCAATGTCATTAGTGGTAGTTTTCAAGTTAACAGCTCCTTTTACCTTTAGTTCAGTAGACATTGACAATTCCAGAGCTGAAATTATCCAGATGAGTCTAGTGAAGGTGTATGTTGTTTAAAAGACAGTGGAGCACTTCCTGTATTACCACATGACATCACAAAGTGGAACAGAGTATTTCAGTTTGAGAGAACTGAATATGCAGGGTTTGTGTGTTAAATAGGGATGCATCAATCCAATACCGGTAGCGGATATCGGCATCGATATTGAAAGTTTTGGTGGATCGGATATCAGCTTCCAAGATATTGGTTCAGTCGATATCCCATTGTGGTCTATAAACTGGTGTTTTAAGATGATTTACTGGCCAATGTTAGCTCAAAATGTCTCTTAATATTACTGCATTATTACAAAGCTGTTCAGTAGTTATGAAACACACTCAGATCATTTTTTACCTCATGTTGTTTGTGTTTAAAAGGAGATAAATGCTGTTTTCAGTTTCTACACTGGTATCGACTGATATCGGGTATCAGCAGATGTGTGAATAAAGCAAAACACAATTACAGGTTTTTGACAAGGAAACATTATAACACAGATTAGAAAATAGCATAATATGGGCCCTTTAAACATTTGCACTAGAGCGGAGTGGTTGCCAGTTCAAAATGTACACCAAAATAAGTTAAGTCTGAAGGAGTTTTGACGCAGTGAAAAGATGGGAGCTTATCTCTAAATGACCCCGCCTCCTCCAAACCCAAACGGGGCCTAAACACTCAGCTAAACGAGACCAGACGAGAAGTTTGGTACCGGTCCAACGCGCCCCCTCCCACAGCGACCCACCCTCCAAATGGCCAAAAACATCCCCGGAGCGGTGACTCTGAGCGGGGGAGTTCCATAGACTCACCCCGACCACCTCCACCGCGACAGAGCGCACAAGACAGGCCTCTAAACCAGGACTAAACCAGGACTAAATCAGGACCAAACCAGGACCAAACCAGGGACTAAACCAGGGACTAAATCAGGGACTAAACCAGGACCAAACCCGGAGAAAGAAAGACCAAACCAGGACCAAACCAGTACTAAACCAGGACTAAACCAGGAACAAACCAAGTCCAAACAAGTCTGGGCGCAATTAAGTCTGAACCAGGAATAACCAGAACTGTACAAGAACTAAACTTTAAGACTAAACCAGGACAAAACAATTGTAGACCTCAAACTGACCCAAACGCCGTAGCGCCACCCCTGACATCCACTCCCTCTACCCCGGGACCCTCAGCCTCCTCCCAGGGATAGCGTCACGTCCCCGGCCTCCTGTCCTCCAGAGCCCCGGTGTGTCTGTGCAAAACCCCTGCAGCCCGAGCGCGATTCCGGGGCTCCGCGAAGATACTGTTCCCGGAGCCCGCGGAGGAGAGCGCACACGTCCGGTCCCGTGTTCCGAGTCGCGAAATGTTCGAACCGTGCGCGTGAGTGTGCGCGTGGGA
>JACM01077484.1:0-38866 GCA_000787095.1 Periophthalmodon schlosseri
TTTTACATCTTCCCCTTTTCTTGAAAGGATTTCATAAAGGCTGAGGCAGCTGATTCTTTGAGAACTCCAGTGCGCCATCTAGTGATGACAACTTGTGCCAACCTGATGTATCCCTCATAGGAGACTGTGCAGTATAAAAGCTCAGCAAGACTATGGGGATTGTAATACACTGTGGTGCTTTCACATATGCTTTTTTTTTCTCACTGTCTGACATGAAATCAGACTAAACTTTTCCTGTTTTGGCTCAGTTAGGAAATCAGACTAAACTTTTCCTGTTTTAGGTCAGTTAGGATTACCAAAATTATTTCTAGTTGCAAAATGCCAGAATAATGATAGAAGGATTTTTTTAGACAATTTTACATTACTTTCTTGATGATGATGATGATGTCATGGTCTTTGGAATTAGAGACACACCTGTGGATGTGTTTGAAGGCACACCTGAAACACTCTGCTTTTTTGTGTAAAAGAAGTCAAAAGAAGTCAGCCAAGATATCAGGAAGAAAATTGTGGACTTGCACAAGTCTGGTTCATCCTTGGGTGCAATTTCCTGATGCTTGAAGGTGCCACATTCATCTGTCCAAACAATTATACGCAAGTATAAACACCATGGGAATGTCCAGCCATCATACCGCTCAAGAAGGAGATGGGATTCTGTGTCCCAGAGATGAACGTGCTTTGGTCCAAAATGTGTATATCAACCCAAGAACAAACGCAAAAGACCTTGTGAAGATGCTGGCTGAAGCTGGTAAGAGTGTGTCATCCACAGTGGCTTAAGGATAATGAAGTCAATGTTTTGGAGTGACCATCATAAACCCCTGATCTCCTATTGAAAATTTATGGGCAGACCTGAAAAGGCATGTGCAAACAAGGCAGCCTACAAACATGGCTCAGTTACACCAGTTCTGTCAAGAGGAATGGTCTAAAATTCCTGCCAACTATTGTGACAAGCTTGTGGAAGGAAATCAAAAACATTTGACCATACAGTCATACAGTTTAAAGGCAATGGTACCAAATACTAATGACATGTATGTAAACAACTGACTTTGAAGAAAGTAATGAAAAATTGTCTAAAAAAAAACCTTCTCATTATTCTGGCATTTAACAAATAGACTAAACTTTTCCCGTTTTAGGTCAGTTAGGATTACCAAAATTATTTCTGATTTCATGTCAGTGATAAAAAAGCATATGTGTCTTTTTATATAGTGTGTGTAAACTTCTGGTTTAAACTGTACTGAAAGTACTACTAGATCTTTAACTCCCACCCCAGCGCTCTTGACCCTGCTCTGAGCGAGAATGAGACTTTTGATTTGCTGAAGGTTTGTGTGCACAGTGTGTTTTCATTGCCACCTGAGACACACACACCTGAGAAAGTTAAAGAAGAGGAAATACTTGATCCTAAACAAAGACAGGTACAATATCCACTTCAAAAGGAAAACTCACTTTTGGTTTCTTTTGGTGAATTATCATATGAAATCTGTGCAGACGCTTTACAAAGACACATTAGCTGCACTTCAAGATCTGCTCAGGAGTGTCCTGTCCAGGGATCCCACTCCAGATGGCCTGCAAAGTGTTTTTAAGGTGAGGCAGGGTTTAAACTAATGGGGCCTATATAATATTTTTCTTAAACTCAACTTCTTGTATCTTTGTTATTGAGATTTCTTTCAATTTAACTTGTCAGATTTTAGTTGTATTTTTCTTTTTTATTGTATTTTTCAGCACATTGAATCCTGGTTAAGTTCAAGTCAGGATCACGAGAGGGAGAGAGCCGTTTCCGTTACAGCTAACATACTATCATACTATCTAGATAGCCTCACAGTCAAGGTATACCCATGGCCCAGTACATGCATACATAAATTGTCATAATTAAGATAACCAAATCCGTTTTAATGTCTTGTTTTTAGAATATGGTTGCTTTCCACAATCTTGGAGCTCTCCTGGGGCGGCTATCTCCACGTTGCTCTGACCCTATTCCCACTGTGCGAACCGCTGCTATTGACTGTCTATATACTCTGCTTTATATACAATTACGATATGAAGGTACAGTCAAACCAAAGCTTATACTGCATTATAATTCTAAATATACATACACATATCTAATCAAAGATGTAGATACTAAATTACTAAGAAAACTTGTATTTTTCTACATTTTGCAGGATTTGCCCTTGATTATAAGGATGAAGGCGTGGATAGTTTGCTCCAATTAAAAGAAAGTCTAGAAAACCCAGACCACACTATTCTATATAAAACTTGTTCAGATATCACCAAGGTACAAAACAAAACTTTTCTCTCATGTGATAGTATAAAGGTACAATATGTACCTTTCTGATGGAGGGTTCTGCCACATGTTTGTCTTCATTGAGCTACCTACTGCTTTGCCCAGAATATTCCACACTATAGCGTTAAACTTATTTATCTTTTCTTATTGAGAAAAGCAGGAGACACCACCAGGTCACGTGGTCAGATCTGTTGATGGGCAACCGCACTGTAAAAAAAAAAAAAAAAATCCAAGATGGATAAGTATAATGCCATACTGTGGACTATTCCAGTAAACCAATATCATATTCATCTGATAAGCAGAAAAGAAACATTGTACCTTTTTAAGTGGCAATGTATATAACATATTTAACTGCTTTTGCACTTAGGTGATGAGTAAAAGATTGCCACAGCACCAGTTGACAACACTGGTTTTCATGCTGTTTGAGGGACTAGTGGACAGCCAGGCAAACTGCTGCAGAGCCTCTTCTGTCATCCTCAATACTCTTCTTAAGAACAGAGGAGGCGGACTGCAAGAACTGGTAACTCACAGGAGAAAAAACAGCATAAAATAGTTACATTTGTATCTTTAATATATTTTGACCATCTTAGGTCCCTGAGATGCTTGAGGTGCTACATGTACGATTGCAGAGCATTACAGAAGACCAGGTAAGTGTTTGTTATACCTAAACATATAAGTTAAATCTGATATTCTTTAGTGTGCTTTCATCAAATATCAAATGTTGCCTCAAGCTTTCAAATGGTCTTGTTGCATGTAATCATGTTTTTTGTTTGTAGGTAAGAGTCGCAGTGGGACAGACAGTACTGATCTTGGCTTCTCAGCATCTGCAAACCGTAATCAACACACTAATAAACCAGCCACTTCCATATGACAGGTACAAACCAAAACACAACAGGAGCTTTTATATGTGTGATATATCATGCATAATATTTGTGGATAAAGTTTATCTTTTATCTTATTTCAAGTTGGACCAGTGAGATGTGGATGGCTTTGGGATCAGACGCTGTCGTAGCCAAACAAATAATGGAAATGGTGATGGAAAAACTGCTCATTTTGGCTCCATATGTTGACCGCAAAGATGGAATGATCAGAGGAGGAACTACTAAAATAGCCACAAACCAGCCTCTTGCTGTAAGCTACTGGGCCATAAGGAAATGAATGTAAATGAACATTTTAAGATTATACGTGGTCTTATGTACCTTTTTTCAGATGACATGTGGACTTAAAGACTTATTATTAAATGGCCAAAGTCAAGAGCCTGCTCTGAGCTTGTTCCCACAGCTTTTCTCATCTCTCACTGTGAGAATTGGGGCAAGTGTTGGTGTTGCTGCTCCAAAAGACAATGCAAAACAAGCTGGGACTGTCCATGTAGCAGGGTGGGTAACAAATTTGCTAAACTTAAAGGACCCATATAATGCTATTTTCTGATCTATGATACAATGTTGTTTCCTCATCAAAAACATTCCTGGAGTTGTGTTTTGTTTCATTCACACATGTTTAACACACAAACCTGTAGATTTAGCCTGAGGTCTTCCCTCAAACAGAAAACACTCTATTCCACCTTGTGACGTCAGATGATAATACAGGAAATGCTCCACTGTGTTTTAAACTCCATACACCTTCACTAGAATCATGTGAATAGTTTCAGCTCTGGTATTGCCCATCTCTACTGAACTAAAGGTAAAAGGAGCTGTTAACTTGAAAACTACCACTACATGACATCACAAGGTGGAACAGAGCATTTTGAGCTTTGAAGATGTAGACAGTCTAATAATAAAGTGTTATTCAAACATATGTGAATGAAACAAAACACAACTCCAGTTATGTTTTTGATGAGGTAACAACATTATAACATTACTTAAAGCTCAGAACAGTCAATTTTGCGTAACATAGGACCTTTAACAAATAGAATAACATAGTAGTAGCATACTTCTATATATGGCTAATATTTTTTTCTGTTTACAGGGTTGCAGCTGACGCACTGAGGATCTTATTAGCACGAGCCCAGATGGATGAAGTCATGAAAAGACTAGATGAAGATAATGCCTGGGATGCAATGAAAGAGCCCAATTCACACATAAGCGGAATTACACTACTGGCCAGGTTTGCTTCTACTACATAAATAGCTGTAGCTGTCACCATAACTTAATGGTGGAAGCATTAAAAGCATGTTTTTGTTTTGAATAGAGCTGTTGCTAAGCATGCAGGTCCACGGTTACCAGCGATTGTTGAATGCTTGTGTCCATCTCTAAATAACATCTATGAATGTCAAAGGATTACTGTCACAGCCTTCTTTTCTGAGGTAACCCCTGTGGTGTCATTGCTCCAGTTGGGATAGTAACAGGTTTTCACTGAACATGCTTGTCTCATCCCCTGTAGCTGTTAAACCATCACGTGGTGACAGAACTGATGCTGATTGATGTGTTAATGAACAACATGATGGAGAGGATATCGGACCACTGCAGCACAGTCCGAATGTTGGCTGTGAGGGGGTTGGGCAATATAGCTGTGGGGTCACCTGAAAAGGTACAAGTCTCATTTAGGTGCACACATTTAGACATATTTCAGTTGTTCAGTTCACGAAGTATTTATATTGTGTATATGTACACACACACAAATTGTGCGTGTGTGGGTGTATGTTATTTATATATAAAATCATACTCACACAATACACAATATATAATATACATGTATATAATATATAATATACATATATACACATTTTATACGGATAATGTATGTACACTATTATCTAGTTTTTCATGACAATACAATTAACAATCTTTACCTTCTAGGTGAATAAATATGCAAAGGAGCTGCTGGCAGCTATGAGCTCAGGCATGGAGGAGAAGGATGATCCGGGTAAACTAATAAACAGCTTTTTTTATGTCTCCACTTTCTAAAAAGTGAATGGCAGAGAACCATCATATTTTACTGATTATCATTTTTTATGCCTTTTTCCTTCAGGTAAACTGATAACTCTTGAGGCCATGTCTGGTCTGTCAAAAGTTCTCCTTCATCTTGATAAGAAAAATGTTCATTTACTGGTTGTCTATATTTTTATGAAGATTAAGCCATTCTTGGAGAGTGTAAGTAAGATCTTTTCACAGCTATAAAAAGTAATAATTAGTTATTTTTATATCTTTTGTATACTTTTATCCAGGAGAATGATGAGATTCGCTGTGCGTCCATACATCTGATGGGAAACCTGTCAAAGTTTGGATCAGGAGAGCCAGTCTTCAAAGACCAGATACATAATGTCCTGGTGAGCCTGCTACTGCACCTGGTCGATCCAAACCCGGAAGTTGTTAAGGTAAGAAAAAACTTTTAATAATAATGCAACATTTAAAGAAAAGTAGATTCTGTTGTTAAACAATTGTTTTCAAAATGGCTGTGTTTGTGGTTTCACCTTAGGCCTGTAAGTATGCAATGCGTATTTGTGCTCCTGTGGTGGGCTCGGAGCAGATCACGTCCATGTTTCAAAACCACCTTCACGAAGACAAGAACCTGCACTACGGAGAGTTCATCAATGACCTCACTAAATACCTGGTGAGACAATGTTAACATCATAAACACAGTGATTACTAACTGGTGGGACGGTAACCTAAATCTAAATATATAGCTTCAATTACATGTGATGTGATAATCTAAAACCTCTTTATGCCAGTGAGAAAATGATAAAACCCTAAAGCAACAACAAATAAACACCACAATGAAACACAATGCACTTAACCATGTTTGTTCAGTAACAAGTCAGAAATATGTCAATTATTTGATCCTCTATTGCTCAATATATCGAATTACTACAACAAAATAAGAATATAGTTATTGCAGTCACAGTACTGCTGTGTAAAAAAGAGACTGTACTTTTTCAGCTGGTTTCTTGAACAGACTAATGGAGGAAAATTTGTTGTATTTTGTTGCATAACAAGTAGGTTAGAATGAAATTATCAGGGATTAGTTTTGGTTCCTCAATCAAGCTTGTTATTAATTTATAATCCCCCTTTGAGGTTTGGTAACTATTTGTTTTTTAGATCCAGGACTTCTCAAGCATGCTAAACTTCTATCACATCTCCGTGATCCAGTTCTTCAAAAGTAACTGGCCTGAAGTCAGAGCTGGAGCTGCCATGTTTATTGGTATAACAACAGCTTTACCTCTTATTGAACTGTGTTAGCTTTAGCTGCCTGTAGCTGTATGCCTTTAAATGAACCTTTTTAAATGCTTTTAATCAGGATTTCTGCTTGGTAACCTACAAGAGGAGCATCTCTCCCACCTCAACATGGGCACTATCACTAAAGGTACTATCATCACTCCCCTTTTTACATCAACAGGATTTTAACTCCGTGTGTGCTGCTTTCAAAAGGTCTTGTGATGCTGCTTCAAGATCCAGATCCCATCGTGCGGGTTAAAGCTGCTGAGGCCATGGGGCATTTTCACTGACTCAAAATAAGTTATACGACAGTGTTTGAAAATAACTGGAACTAAGAGAGATGTATTTGTTTATAGGCATGACATCAACTACACTGATTGGATATTAGTGTCTCACAATGACAACTAATGCCATTCTTGCACATTCAGAGCTATATAGAGTAGTCAGCAGCAAACATTTTACTTTTATCTCTGGTACTTGAATGCTTATGTTAACTTTATTTTAGTGACCAAAGACTGTGTTTCTGTAGCATTTAGGAGGGCAATAATCAGTGTTTTGTCAATGTGCAAATTGCAGAACACATTTTAGAAGAAAAGTATAGTACATATTAATTATTTTATAACTTGATATGTGAATAGAAAAGTCTATATTTAGTACCTGACAGTGTGTCAAAGGTAGTTAAAATTTAAATTATTTAAAGGTGCACTATGTAACTTCTGGTGGATGGTCTGCTACCTGCTTGTTTCCACGTAGAAGTCATCACTTTTCCTAGAATGTTTCCCAGTATAGCATTAAACTTTTTTATCTCTATGGAGACAAGCAAGTGACTATGAGGCCAAGTCAGAGGTTAGATCTGTGAAGGGGTGAGCTCACTGTAAAAATGCATATATAATGCATTCCAGGCAAAGAAATAACTACTCCTCGGACACAAGCAGGTGACTGACCTCCAGCAGAAAGTTGAGTAGTACCCTTTAAGTTACTGGTTCGGTCATACCAGCATTTGTAATGAATTGTAATGTGTTGCTTAATTGGGAGATGTCTGCCTCAGCACATTTTCACTTAAATCACCTATAAAACAAAGAACTGAAATTTGCAGTGAGCCAAAAATCATTAGCTATCTTGGATGTCTCAAAAGTGGGGAGTGCTCAGTTGCCAAAGTAAATACATTTTGGCCCGTCTGTGGTGTACAACTTGGCGGTAGTCCTGTATGAATCTGAACAAAATGTAGCCTCACAATTAGTGCCATAGCTTCATTATCATCCAATTTTAACTGAATAATCCAAACTGAATGCCTTTGTACGCAGTTGTAATCCATGCTTGAAGAAAATTGTGTCTTATTTTATGTGTATATATTCGCAACATATCAACCTTTATTGAGAACTGTAATGTATGTTGTGTTCTTTTTTCCTTTTGCACTTTCCCAGTGTTGTTAAATAATCCCTAAAGCTGAGGCCTGTAAAATGTTATTTTAAAGGTGACAAGTGACAAGTTCAAATTAAATGTCATTATATGTAATACTTGGCATATTCTGCATCTGATGTGGTTTTTTGAAGAGAAACCAATGGCACTTTGCAACACTATATGATCCTATTATTGAAGTGTGCATAAATGGCTTGAAACTGATGTAAAATGATTGCATTTTAACATTCAACCTGTCTTACACTTTTTCCTGTTCTGTTTTATGAATGTTATTTACAAAATGCAAGAGTCTAGGACATATGGCACTAAGGTATGTGTTTAGGTGGACCATGGGAATATGTAAATGATAATAAAACCATATTGTTAAAAAATATGTATATGTATTGCCAGTTTGTAAATATTGCATTTGCAGTTTTTAACCTTTTGGGGGCAGTAAAATACCAGTTACAAGGGAAAATAGTTACTACAACCTCTGATTTCTTTAGTATATTATATTAATATATGTATGCTGTTTGTATGCACTTTGTATTCTGGTTATGTTCAAAACACCACAACAATTATTGAAATTACTCATCAAGTTTAGCGACTGTATTAGATTTCTCAATTCACCCATTACAAGATTTTGCTTTGATTATTTGTCCTTATTGTCATTCAGGCAAATTATAAAATTTCCCAAAAAATGTTAACATGAGCAACACATTTAGCAGTGAGGCAGTTCAGTTTTATTTATGAATTGGTTAATTATTATTCCACTCCTGGATTAATTCAAGCCATAACTGTTGTATTCACAAAATAATATTCATGATTTATATAATATACATATTTAAATTAAAACACAAACATTAGAGACATTTCATTAAATAAAGAACCTTTTTTGAGTAGGCAGATTTCCAACAACACATTTGAGCGTTCAGGGTACTATTTGAAATGCAAATATAAGTAGTGAATATGTTTGTTTCTAATGAGCATGGCTTGGCTTTGATGAAAAGTAGCGTCCCCTCGTCAATTACACCAGACACACATATTACTGATGTACTACACTGCTCCTCTGAAAAATGAGGTGCTCAGAATCAGCCTCTCAATACAAAACAAGCCAAAAGTAACAACAATATTAGATTATGAGGCAGACTGCTCTGGGACAGAGAAAGTGAAAAGTTCCTCGATATTACCAGCTTTTCTCTCAGTACTAATATTTTCAAAATTGTTTGTCTTTTATAGTTCACTCGTGTACTACAAATGTGAATGAAGCCTCTTTCAGAGCTTTTGTATTTGGAAGTTGGGGACCTCAAGAGGAAAACTAGGGCTGCACAATATATTGAACATACAAGCCTATGCAAATCATTACACTGTTAAACCCACAATAAAAGCAGTTATTTTCCCATTTGCGCTGATTGTATATTTTTAAACAGAATCCCATACTAGACATTATAAAGATCTAATTTATATTATATGGCAATATGAGCGCATGTTTTTGAATATTGTGCAGCACTAGTGGATACATTCATTAACACATTTGAAAATAAAACACATTTAATAAGGCTTTAAATCACAATTTAATGATACATATGAGTAGCTGTTTTGTTTTTTCCTTAGAATAATAGTATCATAACATGGCAACATGGCCATTTACAATATGTATATATGCCCTGAATATATGAATGAACTTGATACATTTTGTTGTGGAATAGAATTAAGTGCAGTGAGAAAAGGCCTTATTTCTGTCATTGATGTTGTAGGTGGAGACAGGTCTTAAGAGGCGTACTCATACTCCTCAGCACTGCGTCTCCCAAAGTCCATCCACCCCAGGTAGTCTCTGTCCTTTATCCTGTGTCCTGGGGCCAGCCCACTGGCTCTGCTGCTCAGGGAGGACCGCGGGTGGGATGCTGCCGCTGTGAAAGACATCAAGAAGTTTTAAAAACATTTTAACCACTGATGAAGTGAGTAACACATAAGTCTGTAAGTATGTAGGGTATATTAGGCACAAAGGAGTAGATGCAGGAAATAGACAAGATAAGATTTTTATGAGTGAATTTTGTGGTAAAAGTGATGCTCTCAGACACTGAGACCACGGGCTAGATATGAGGCTAGCAGTCTTATTGCGTTGGCTTATTTGTACAAATTCAAATGAAAATCAGTAAGCTCAGTAGGTGATGGTAAAAAGACAGATGCACTGTAAAGTAGATATGCAAAAAGATTACCTATGGGAATAAGCTGTGATGAGACAAGGGAGTGTAAATGATAGCGCGGGGCCACAGAGGGGAGGGTGGGGGGGGCACAGGGAGGTGGGACAGGGGACAGATGGTGGGACGGCAGCATGGCACGAGGGACGGTAGATCACACAGAGAAAAAAATAGGACACCGTGTTTACATGTTGACTTGGTGTATTTAACTGGGTTTAATAAGGTTTTATGGGCAGGACAATTATTCATTATTATATCAACATAAAATGAGGCCTATTTTATCAGAAGTTTTTTTTTTCTGATGTAATCTGATTAGTTAACCTCTATGAAGGCCTAATTAATAGCAGTAGAAAAATGGATTTGTCTTGGATTTTAAGGTGCACTATGTAACTTTTCTGGTGGAGGGTCCACCACCTGCTTGTGTTCTTATGGATGCTATTCTTTTGCTTGGAATGTTCTGCAGTGTGGCACTGAACTTATCAACCTTACATGTATTAAATTTCAGGTGTTTCACTTTTTCAAAATAGTGTGGGTAGACAAAGCTCTCTACAGATCTGGCCTATAAGTTGACCTGGTAATGTCGCCTAATTGTCTCCCTGGAGATAGACACATTTAAAGCCACATTGTGGAACACTCCAGGCAAAGCAATAACATCTCCATGGAGACAAGCAGGTGGCAGATGAATATCATTGTGTACCTGTGGTACATCACTATGAAATATGAGGGGACTCCGAAGATGGAAGGATTTGCCTAAATGCACATAAGTGTAAGTGTAGCCAGTGACCTCTGCAGCTCACCTTTCCTGGAGAGCAGCCTGACCAGCAGCTGGTTGAGGGTGTTGCTTGCCTCTGTTTCGTCGTGGGACAGCTCTGAGCCCACGGAGCGGACCTGGCGTGTGTGACTGTCCTCAGGGGGCGTGGCGAGGGTCTCTGACACTCGGGGGTCTACCTCTGTATTCTGTGACTGTGAATAAATGACACTATATTGAATAATAAGCACACCACCTGCATAACAAACATGTCTTTTATAATGACTTACTGTGGTTTGTGAAGGAAGACTCAATGAACTGCTGAAGAGAGCAGCCAGGAGGACACACACACTCATACCTAAATTCATGTCTAGCCAAAGAAATAAAGAAAATAAATAATCTCACATTCTTATTGTGATATCTGCTATAACACACGGCACCAATCTCTTTACTAAACACAGCATGGGTTTGTTGTCTATAAACATTGAGCATTGTGTAGTGAAATCAAATCCCACCAAATTGTTGTGTGGTCATTAATGATTTTAATCTTAATTTGGTCTTGGTGCTACAGTATTCATGGGTTTCAAGATATGGCAACCGTCCTCTGTGGTCACAGCAATTAAGCAATTCAAATCAAAATATTATATCTTTTGAATGGGGAAAGGTCCTCTATGAGTCCTCAAACTCCTTCAAATCAGGAAGGAATTGAATAGAAACCCATGAATAGATGCCATCAACAATCCTACCATGTACATTTGGGACTGTAAAATTTAAATCATGATGTGATCAGCTGTTGTTTGATTAGTTTTGGTTTCAATATTTCTTGATATTATGTAAATGATTATGTATTTGACTCTATGTGAGGTTCTAAGGTGAAAAAAGTGCTTTTGGTTAAAGTGAGCGTCATTTTCCATGGTGGTAAAAGAGCAGCAGTTTGCCCCTCACAGTCTGTGTTTGTGTTGTGATGAATGCAATCTGGCAACAACAGCTACGTCCCAAAGGGAATCTGCCAATTATCTGCAAATCTTCATTTTGCCGCGCAATGTTTTTTTTTTTTTTTTCTTTTTCTCCAGACCAGTTTTACATGAAAGCCTGTGAAGCTCCACACCATAGGGACTCATTTGTGTCCATGACTGCATTTCTTATTCTTATTAACAATTTACAATAATGCACTGATGGTTTTGAGGCACTGGGCTAGTTTCAATACAAATATATTTTCCAGTGATAGGAAAGTTTAAATCAATATAATCTCTCTAGGGGGATGCTAATTGCCCACTGGGTTAACATGGTTATTTGTACAGTAATAAATGAAGCCATATTTTGGATTCCTGCTCATCCAAAACAAATGATCCAATTAAAAGCAATAGCACCAGCCGCTTCGAGGCTTGGATCGACTAATTCAAGCTTCAGTATGCTTGAGCTTTTATTATTACTGACTGTTGCTAGTTGCAATACACAAGGCAAAACAATACATCCAATCAATAAATTAGGCTAAATGATAAAAATGTGTACTTCAAACATTCAGTGCATTCAAAGGAAGTAGCTCAAATCTGTATTTATTGTAACTAGTCTATTATACAGATTTTTAATTGAACAATTTTCCAAGATACATACTTCATGCCACATAGTAGATTGTACAGATTTTCCAAAGAAATGTATCTGAAAGTTTTTAGACTACTACTCGTACTTGTATTTCATTACATTTTATGCCAGTGTGATAGATAATAGATAAAGCAGCATGAATGTAACTTCTCATTATATAAATGCAAATATAGTTCCAGTTAGCAGCTGGTCATAGTCGCTCATTCATTATTCAATTGGCTGGTAGTTATGTGGCGCCGCTCCACTCACTCCACGTGCCCACTTAGAGCAAAATTGTGGTTAATTATCTTAAATTTAACAATCAATAGCCTATACACTTTTGTTAATTTATTCATAGGGCTCATTAAGATTGGAGGGAAAATAAAATCCAAAACCAACGCTCAAATTGAATCTGAAATTTGTTATGCAATAATTAGATTACATAAACTTTATTGATTCTTACATTCAATTAAATCAATGTCCAATAAATGAATTCACCCAATCAGTTCTAATTACAAAGCGCTCAGTGATATTTTTTATACTTTTCTGGTTGCAAATTTTAATAGTATTTAAATGACACCAATGACTGAGACACAACATAATTAGTAAGTGTAAATGATAGCAGTTGTAGTGCATTTTTAGAGACATTAAAATAATTCTGCTGTTGAAGTATGTTCTCAATAAAATGTATGTCTTACCTGCAGCGGTAGATGTGGAGGGGGACCAGGCAGAAGATGCAGAGTTTTTGCTCCAGTGATCAGTTCAAGTCTGAGGCTCGGAGGAGGATGTGGCTTTTATAGGACCACACAGGAAGGGTGAGGGCCTGCCAAAGGGGGGCGGGGCTTGATGCTGGCGCACAAACTACAGTCAACTGACGCAATTCAAGACGCATTCATGCACTGGCAAAATCCTGCATATTACATAAAAAGCACACAGAGTAGAAGAAGGGGGGATGAGACAAAGGTGAACTTAACTTAACAAAAAAGTTGACCAACTTCCAAATCAGTGATTCAAAAATTTATATCATAATAGTGTGGCTTCTGTTGAATGGATAGGTACAATTCTGAGGGCTTTTCACTATTCAAAAGATATCATATTTGGTCATGAATTGTTTAGTTCTTGGGCAATGGTACAATTTTTTTATCACTCTGAAACCCATGAATCGAAGTAGCAGGTAATCTTAAAATTGCAACAGTTGTAGTAGCAGAGGTAATACTAGAACCACAATAAAAATTATTTTTTTCAAATGTTTTTTAACACATTTGTTTTGTTCTTACATGAACATTGAGTAAAGAGTGATTTTAAGCATTCGAACTGTAGCAAACTAATATGCTTGAAGGAAAAGTTAAGCATATGAACATTAAACTCCTATTGTTTTTCAAATAATCCATGTCAGTTAAGACAATGTGCAACAGAACTTTGAATTTTAAAACAGGTTTAAGTGTGGCTCGCACACTGGCTCACGGGGAGATACAATATTGACATTTCCTCTTCATATTTGCATCTGTCTTTGCAGCCAACAAGAGGCAAGCTGTGGCATAATCTGATATCGTGCTGAGGGAGAATCTCTGATCTGATGCACAGTGAGGCTCTTTTTAAAAACGTGGAAACATTAAATTAAATATTAACAAGATAATCCAGAAATGTTGAACTTAAAGAAAAAAAAAAAAAAAATTTGGTCCGTATAAGGGCTATCACAGGACCAAACCGAGTCGCAATCAGGACCAAATTGGGCAATGTGAACACACACAGTTTGCCTGGGAATCATTCGCTCTGCTGAGGCCGACACAAAACACACAATAGCTGAAGTTGATCATATTTGGTAATTGATTCACACACATCTTGTGATATTGAGTGGTGCAACACACAAAGACATTTATTGAATCCAAAACACTATTCATTATTAAATAATTGGCAGTATTATTTGTTTCATATATGCCAGTATTCTATGTTCATTGCCATAAAACTTGAAGGTATTCAGAGTTAACTGATTCAAAAGTATGAGATACTATATTTCAATCAACAAATCTTCAAACAGTGCACAAAAATCAAAGAATGCACTTTAAATCTAAGGTCACTGAACTTTTATTCAGAGATTTATGAGTTTCAATTATGGTGAATGTAAAAACATATCAGAGTCACCTTCTTAAGGTGAATGGTATTGATGCAATGATAGTGAATAGCAGTGTCATAAATAAAGCAGCTTTATTTCACTAATTGACTCAAGGGTTGTTGATTACCCATTAAACACTATTAAGTGTTCTTGATAGTAACAATCCTATATTCTGTGTGTGCATGTTTCAGTACTTTGAGAGGAATGTAAATCAGAATATTTAATATATAGAATCCATGCCTGGCTAATCTTCCAACCCTCACAAGTGCAATCAATAAAATAAATTATACAGCCCATATTGCACAATAAAAACAAGTCCAAGCAGGAATTATGTGTGCACATGAGTTACATTTTCCATCGACAAATGACCTAGGAATATTTTAAATGTCTTTTCCTTCTGTGATAAATATATTAATGATATTAATTGGTGAAAAACCTTACTAATGCAACTTGTTTTCTTGAACTGTCCTCGCGGCACAGACTGTATTTATGATGTGTGTCGGTGACCTGTCCTGTGTGGTTTTAGCCCTATACTCCAGCATGCTAATGAGGCTAACATTAGCCTGTTTCCTAACACTGCAGGTGACAGCTGAGTTGGATGGGCATGCTCCTCTCTCCCTTCCCCTGTCACTGACACCTGTCTAACTCCAGCCTGGCACAGCCTGGTTCAATTTTTATTACCTCCTATATCTGCAAGATACTGCAATCTATGCAATATTCTCAATCACATTTCCCCCCAATAAGTTTTAGACACATAAGATTTTGTTTACTTTTATTATGTAAAAAAGAAACATAAAAGAAACATGAACTGCTACTAATGGTATGGAAAAATGCTACTGACTAAATCTGAACAAGAACAACTGTTCGTATGTTGTCATAGATTAAACATTATTATTATATTTAGACTTACTTCTCGGTCATGAATGGTTGGACCCTTTATGTCAGAAAACACCGTGCTGAGTTTTAACGATGTTCTCCTGTCAGTCAGCTGAGCTCTTGACTTAATTGCAGCGTGTTGAGTCATCATGTGGGTCACCAACCACCTTTCCCTTTATAGTTCTTACCGCAACTGACAGGAGGTCTGTGGGAAGTGGTATTAAAATCTATTTAAAAGGAACACATGATATGAGAAAGAATTATTCCTTTAGGTTTTTCAATATTGATATTGTATAAGGGCATCACAAAGAAGAGTACTTCACTTTTGGGCATTGACAATTTGGACTTACGACATCCAAAATACTATATCTTTTAACAAGATTGCAGGTGTCACAGAATTACAAATATTTATACAGAAAAGTACCAATAAACAGTTTATTTATTTGTAAAAAGGCAGATTAAACTCATAATTCACTTCCAAATGTCAAACTCACTCACTCCAAACCTTCCCATATCTGTTATGACCCATATACCTTTATAATCCATCCAAGTATCAGTAAGTAGATCTTAACCTATCCTTAACATGTCCACCTCATGTTACCAAGAATATTACTCTGAGAGTCTTCTCCCTGTCAGTTGCCACAGTGCAGCAGAAAACAGATGATTGTTTTTCAGTAAATGGCAGATTAGAGAACATAAATAGCGGTCCGGGCTGCAGGAGTGGATAATTTAATGGAGAGTTGAAAGGTCCAAAGATTATGGTCAGAGTTTGGTGCTGCTCTGACTTTATGGTCTGAGAAGGATCAGACTTGTAAATGTAGGTGAACTATTTTATTTCCTGATAATACCTGCTGCATTAAACAAAATGTAAATGAGATAAACAGCAACAAAGTCTGGCTCTTTTGGAATGATGCATTCAAAGGTGTTTGTTTTAACATCGTGGCTATGAAAGATAGGTCTTAAGACTGTTTTTCTCTGGGGAAATAACATATGACCACAACACTTCTCTCGAATAGACACTTTCATCAGTGCTAATGCTTCTCCGTGGACTATAAGAAAAGTTTAACAAACAATGGACAACAAAATGTATATAAGTCATATACTGTAGGTATAATGCTAACAACAAACCAAACAGTTAAGGGATATTTTATTAAAACAACAAGTAAAAGCAATGGGACTAGCAGACTCTAAGTAGGGGGTCAAATCCAGGTCGCTCTACTTATGATGTCACCAATGGACACACACCACATAGCCTATATATACTTTTGATGGAGCAGAAATGTATATAATTAAATAAGACAACAACAAAAGATCAATGTGTTTTGAATTGTAGACCAAAACTACTTTATCAATAAAAAAAACCCAATAATAATAAGATTAAAATAATCCTGGAATTACAAATCGCCACGTTCTTTACATTAAATCAGTCATTCTGTAATCTGTAAATAGTGTGTGCCTGTAGCCTTAACATATATAACTTACCCATGTAATGCACAGAGGTGGGACAGCGGTGACGCAGGACCCTCTTGGTGCTTTGGGATCCTCTGCTCGCTCTTGTTTTGACAGTTAGTTTAGACAGCTTTATTGCGAGCCCCAAGCGGTCTGCCACTTGCAAGAAATAGACGAGTTTTCCTGCTGCAGTGGAGAAAATGTTTTGTTAGAAATTGGCCAACAAAGAGGTGGTTTACATTGTAAAATAATAAAGGGCTATTGGAACTTGTTTTCAGGCTAACATATTAATTTTTAACCTCAGTTAGCATAAGAAACACAGCTGTAAATATTGACAGTGGGAATGTCCAGTGACCTATTACTATTTGAAGACCTTTCTTTTTGTGATAACATATTAATGCTTTATGGCCTTAATGTTGAAGATTGTTGGAGGTGTCTATTAATTTTCATTATTTTAGGTATTTATTTTCCTTAAGGTCATCGCTTCTGTTGTTTCATTATAAGAATGGGATCTGGATAATGCATCTTTTATGAGTGGTTACAAGAAGGTCATAGATTGGCTGTTGTGGTTAGTCCTGGAGCACTTTTCCTGTTGAGAGAAAAAAGGACCCAGTGTTTTACAGGAATCTTTTGATATATTTCTTTATATTTCTTTTTGAAATATATACAATTACTATTAAAACTAAAGCTGTCTCATTGATTCTATATCAATATGGCCCCTGTTATTTAAAGCCATATTTATTTCTATATAAACATTTGCAAATATATCAAATCAAATAAAAAATCTTGATTGATCAATATGAGGAGAAATAAAGTCTGCCATATTGTAGTAGAAGAAGAAATTGATCATTGATTTTTAAATGGCCTCTACCAGTTTGTTCTGCAACCCAACCCTTAGCACAGACTTACAGTTCAACAATAAAAACAGATATTGCTGTCACTTTCTTTGTGCTAAACTGGAAAAAAAGATGATTATAGGACGACCACTAACATCACAGCACCATATAGACAGACGGGTAATGAAATACAGAAACTACCACAATGCAAACAGTTACATCATGTACAGTATTAACAGCATTTTTATATTTTCTTTTAGGTTCTCTTTCCAAAAATCAATATCCTACCACCAAAAGGCAGCGCTCAGGTTTGTGATTAACCAGTGAGGAGCAGTTGTATTGTGTAGCACCCACGAGGAGTTCAGTGTCACGCCGTGTGGGTGCTGCTGTGTCTCTGTCTGGCTCTCTCTGTGCCTCAGGCGGCATTGCACCAATAAAAAGGTGACAGAGATGTGCCATTGAAAAGACGGACTTGTATGGTAGAAATAAAGACATCATGGTGGACAGCAGCTGCAGGGCATGTAAGTCTAGAGAAAGTTTATTGTAGTACTCTGTAAGTGCTGTTATTACCTGTGTCTGCTACAAGAGAAACATCTGCTGAGCTTTACACTTCAATATAAAGGTTCAGAGGTCAGACATCGTCCACTCTGTAATAAGGCGGGATGGTCTGGTCATGTGACACAGAAAAACAACTAAGACTTGACCTAATGGTTCATGACCTGAGCAATGACAAATTGCACAAATAATCAACCAATGTGGACAGGTGCACTATGTAACCTTTCTGGTAGAGGGTCCACCACCTGGTTGTCTCCATGGGGATGTTATTGCTTTACCTGGAATGTTCCACAGCATATCCTTAAAAGTATCTATCCTGCACTGTCTCAGTCACCGCACTTTTTACAGTTTTCTTAAACTTATTGACACCGTAGATTCCAATTTAAGATCTTTCTGTAAATTATTCCAAGACCATGGTGATTTTCTCAGCTCAGTGAGACACTGAGGCACATTGAAAAGTAACTGGGAGGTGCTACTACTACTACTACTGTCTACTACTACCTGAGCTGATATTAAGGAGATTACCAAGGTACTCTGGAAGTTTCCCCAGTATGACTTTGTAGATAAATATGAACCAATGCTGTTTTCTGCGAATTGTCAGACATGTCCAGCCAAATAAACCATAAAGGGTGCAGTGATGAGTGAGGGACTTAGCAATGGTGATGAACCTCAGTGATGATACACAGTCCAGTTTCTACAGAGTGGAAAAGGAAGCATGCATATACAAGGCAGAAAAGTTGTTTCCACCTGTTTTTTCTTGGCACTGAAAGAATAGCGGTGTTTGTGTCTAAAATAGAAATCAATCTTTTGTTTGAGTTTTTTGATTAGGGTTGTAATATAAACTTTAAATGTAAGATGATCCATATACCCAAATATTTATATGACTGAAGTCTTTCAATCAGTTTCCCATCAGATGTAGAAGATATTGTGATCTTCCCTGGAATGACCTTTTGAGAATATCATAAATTTGGGTTTTTTTGGGTTTTTTTTTGCATTTAGAGTGAGTTTTAGGCTCAACAGAGCCAACTCTGGAATGCTAACTATTGTGTTGTTTTGTTATAGTTATTTTGGCTTGTCGCTCTTTCTCCCCATTTATGAAGATAATGAATAATGCAGGCGCTAGAATTGATCCCTGCAGGACTCCCCTCACTATGCTGAGAGACTCTGATCTGTGGCCCTCTGCTTGCACACACTGGAAAAGGTTTGTAAGAGAAGTTTGGAACTATTTTTGACTGAACCCAATATTTATTTAAAAGTAAGCGGTGATCATCAGAGTTGAAGGCTTTTGAAAGATCTACAGATACAGCCGCTGAGTGAGTGTTGTTTTTGGTCTGTAATGTCATTTATTACCAGTGTGGTTGCAGTGCTATGGCCACTTCTGAAGCCCAACTGAGATTTGCTTAGAATATTGTCTTCAGCAAGGAAATGTTTTATTTCCGCATTAACACACGACTCAAAGATCTTTGCCAGAGTTGAAAGCTTTGAAATTGGTCGACAGTGACATATTTGATGGGATTCCTCCTTTAAATAAAGGGAGAACTTGTACTGTTTTCTAGACTTTAGGGATAACATTTGAAAAGAGACTCAAGTTAAAAATGTAGGCTCCACTATGATATCTGCAGCAACTTATAAGTGATGTGGGTTAGGTTGATCTGGGCCTGCAGATTTCCTGCGATCAATTTCTGACAGAGCTTTGTGAACTTGTTGAACAGGAAAAGGCTTAAAATCAAACACATCGATATCCACTGGAGCAGATACAGGAGTATTCACATTTTGGCTTTGAGATGTAGAGAAAGCCAAAATAAAATGTTCATTAAACAGATTAACAATGACATTTTATCGTTAACTTCTTCTGAACCAACAACTATTTGCTTAGGAAGAGTTGAGGTTGTGTGTGCATGACTCAAAGATTTAACTGTTTTCCAAGTTTTCCAGGGTTGTTGTAACAACCTGAGCTATCCGTTGTCATTGTCTTCTGAGTGTTTAGGAGACAGCCCTAGGAATTCCACTGTTCTTATTGAGTCTGTGGAGATCCCACCTGGAGACCTGGCGGCACTGGCTTCGCAGGGCAGGTGAAATGGCATTAAACTCATCTATCTCCATGAAGATGTTTAATGCCATACTGTGAGACATTTCAGGCAAAGCAATAAAATCTCCATGAGCTAATACAGACAAATACTTAGTTTCTGTTGAATCTGCAAGTAAAACAATATATTTATATTTATAGTACATTTCTGTTAAGCAGAAAGTTAAGCAGAAACAAGGCTATTTTACCAAAAATTGAAACTTTAATTTGAAGCCATGAGTTAGAAAATGAAGCTTTTGTGAATGGAGTGAGTGAGATACACTCTTTACAATAGCTGAATTAACTTCTTGCTAGACTTTGCTTATTTGACTGGGAAAACAATGAGCCCTGATGTCTTATTTTGCTCCAACATACAGAACACAATAAAACACATGCATTTTGTGTCTTGATAATATAAGCTTACACCAAATAAAAGCTCCATAGAAACAATGTATTTCTGATAATTGTGATGTTGACTACACACCTTGTTTTGTAGCCTGTCCCATTTGTTGCCATGTGTCCAACCTAACATTGACACAGCATTGACAGATAGCATTAGCCACTGTCAAGTACATTTCCTGTTTTACCTTCACAATAGCACCCACGCTCAGTCTCACTGACCTCTGCGACCAAGATACGCACATTAATGTAGAGTATTAGTCATAGGCCTACAAGCAAAACACACAAAGATGTATGTCCACAAACTCACGTCTATTATTTTATATACCGGGTTAAATAAGGCGCTCAAACATATGCGGTCAGTAGTGAATGTTCATTTCAATGAGAGTGAATCACTGGATCAACAGCCCCCATTGTTACCTATGACTGTGTTTTTGATGGAGAACAGCTGAGTGTTTGTTGCCATGCTCTATCATGATGGATTGGTTTATAATGTCAGCATGTTTATTCAATATTTATACTTATATGCCAGTTATTAAATGTAATGCAAATATCAGGTAAGGGATACAGAGTACATGCAAAGTACTAAAAAAGGCTATTAAGTTATGCATAATGGAGGCACGGTGGTCTATGGGTTGTGCCAGTGGCATTAACGACATAATGTATAATTAGGTGCACTATGTAAGTCCACCATCTGCTTATCTCCATGGAGAGAAACCTCTTCTAGCCTAGAATGTTCCACAGTATGGCATCAAACTTATCTGGCTTTCATTTATTCAATTCCAGGTGTTTAAATGGATGGAAATTAGCCTTTGGCTATAATCCGGCGTGTTTACGCACATGTTAAATCATGTCTGTTCATTAATGCGCAATGTCCCAACCAAATAAATAAATAAATTAAATTAAAATTAAATTGAAAAAAATACCTCGAAAAACATACCCACCTCTCCACAGATCTGACATGTACCTTGGCCTGAAAGTATCTTGTCTCCATGAACCTAGACATGTTTGATGCCATACTGCATAGATATAGATTATAGGCAAAGCCATAACATCCATAGAGAGTAATTGGTGGACACTTCACCAGAAAAAAGTTACATAGTGCATAGTGCATGTCTAACTTAGTGAAGCAGCCCAAACATGTTCAAGGACGGCCCCATTTTTTAGTAACTAAGTCGAGTGTTTTCACTTCAAAGCATTGAAGGGTGTCTAGGGAATGAAACACATTTACATATTTCTGTCACGACTCAAAAACTATAAGCTTTTAAACATTCACAACAACACTGGTCTTATAAGTAACAGAAAAATAACATTAAGACTTCTATTTAATCCTATGCATACAACTGGCATGTTGTCACTGAGAATCATGATTTTGTGGAAGATTGATGGTGTGTTCTTGTCATTGACTGCAGGCACCGCACAAGGGAATAGGCCAGAGTGTGCGGAGATGCCTAATTGGTACGGCAGTGCTCCCTGGTACACTTGTCTTTCATCATTAAGAACAAAACAAATCGTCTTACATGGCGACCACATAGTGATAGAGATGTGGAACACACTGTAGCATAGCATAACTGGGTTGGCTATAAATGTGTATGTTTAACAATATGTTGACAGGAAAGTGGCTGTACTTGTTTAGGGTCCCATGTGTATTAATTTTGGAACCAGCTAAAGATTTTTGTGGATCAGGGGTGACTGCAAGGATGGCTCATATCAAACAGTTACCTTGGTCACAGAGGTTGGTTTTGTGATGAATTTTGTGGAACATTTTTGGTTAATTTTACTATTGGAGTTTATTGTTATCATGAATAACCAAAAAGATACAAAAGCTAATGTTAAAACAGTAGGTTTCATCAAAATATTGCAGCTATGAACACGCCATAACCATTGTGGTGAATCAATAATAGTACAAATGACATGGTCCAAAATCAGTGAGAGCTGCACTGTTACTGTATCGTCTAAGATGAGGTCGATAATCAATATGAAGTTATGATGGAAAAGAAAGCCTTACGATTTACAAAGCTGACACTAGACTTGTCCATTCTTTCCTTGTCTGAGTAGTTCACCCACGGAGCCTGCCACTGTGGCTGATAGATTATGATTTAGCATTAGCGGCCAACTGTCTGCTTTGTCACTATGTAAACTTCTTCTCGCAGAGGTCGATAGGAGGCTTGCCCACTAAGTAGCCATCCATCACACCTCTCTCTTGGGCTGTCAGCTAACGTTCCCTTTTGAAAGTTAAGTGTTGCCATTGAACCATTTGTTATCATATAAACAGAAGATAAAATGATGTCCTAGTAGCCAATAAAAAAGAACATGGTCTTTCTAATAATGGCAACACGGCTCAGTCTTAAGTTAAGATCAGATAATGCCTATTAAGTAGCTAATTCAGAAAGATATCCATCTCTGTATGAAACTAATAGTCTATACGGCAGATTCTGATGTATAATTTAATTTAAAGAACATGTAGTTGCATAGTGCACACATATAATAAATATTTGTACATATAATTTACATTCCACTTAAAAAAAAGGTTCTTATGAAGATGGTTCATGTTGAGAACACCTAAAAGGGACTCTATGAGCTGTGTATTTTTGCACCTATGGACAAATTAATGTTTAAATCTTGAATTCAGCTCAGATTAGACCACTGACACTCTCTGGAGGTTAGGGATTTACTGAAGAAAAGCAGCAGCTATAACATAATAATAATCCACAATAATGAATACAGTTTAAATGTACTGATCTCATTCTACCCTCATTAAATATAACAATAAATTATGCAAAATTATATAATGAGGATGAAAATCATTGAGAAGGAAGGAAGGATGCTTTGAAAATGGTCAGTGGAAGCAATAACAAGGTATTTATATTATGCATATTATGAATTAAGTTTATGGAACTTGTTAAAAATATATCCTAAACATTTAATTGGTATTTGTATATATACCATAATACAGCATAGGTATAATTTATTTTTAAAAAGACTTTATATGTCAAGACACATTTATTCTGCCTCACATTTAAATGACTAAACCTAAATATGGATTAGAGTTTCAGACTCGACATGACAATATTGATTTTCTCACCAGCAGGTTTAATTTCAAATCACATTAAAATTCATTGAACAATATGATACTGAAGCTGCAAAATGTACTAAATATTGCATCTGGTTTGGCTTCTCACTCCAAATGAATGATTATTAATGACTATTTAAAAAGCATATCTGTATCTTTGGCCCTTTGCATGTGCGTGTAAATAATGAGTGCTATCTATAATCTGTAGCTGTCAAAACGTGAGCCCAATGCAGCGTATGGAACGGGACTCCACATATGACCTACTGTTTCCAATGGCTATTACCGTAATGGCTTCCTCTAAGAGTGCTCAGCTGACTGTCACGACAAGATCATTAAAGGCACAGGTATAAATCATGTTTAACACCTATGAACTTTTCATTAATAATAAACTCAAGCCCAATGCCAAAAGCAGCTCGTTCATGTGATTCAGGCTACAGTAAATAATAGATAACAGATGGAAATAAACACAGGAAAAGGTCAAACATAGGAAATACATATTACAGATTTGGGGTTGTAAGTTACTTTAAATGTTTTTTGCATCACTTGAGAAGTAGCTGGCTTTACTCCATCAAAAATCACAGATTCATACTCAATATGATCATATGATTATCAACAGAATTATAATGTTTCTGGGTAAGGCATAGATCAGTGTGTATCAATATGTTGCTATTTGTGGGCTGATGATGAAAAAGTTGTGAAAGAAAAAGTGATTTGAAGTGTTGTAAGTACAAGTTCAGAAAACCTGTGCTTGAGGTTACATGGGTTTTTTAATTTAACTCACTTTTTATATATTATTTTTACTGCTAAAGCATAATGATAATGTTTACTGTATGCGCTGTACTTGTATTGGATAAATTAAAACTGTTTTTTATCTCAGATTAAGGGACAATTAGAGTGATGTATGCAAAATTCCAAAAAATGTTTTAAAGTTTTAAAAGTTCACATTTAAAAATTTGCACAACTAATTACTTCAGAATCCCTTATAGTGTAGATGGACACACCCTGCTTCACTTGGAAATATGGACAACAAATATTTTGAGTGTCTGTGCCATAGATTGTATAATAGAATAATTTATATACATAGTCTAGGGTCGGTGCATACTATACAGTTATATGTTTTCTTTGTTTTGTTTGTATTGACAGGACGCTCATGAAAAAGAGAGTCTGGTACCCTCAGTGGGCTCTCCCTGTATAAATAAAGATAAATGAAAACTGAATGAACTGTGAATTCATTCTTTTTTTTTTTTTTCATGTATTCATTTATTTATACAGGGAGAGCCCAAAGAGAGTACCAGACCTTTTTTCATGAGCGCCCTGTTAAAATACAGTACCATACAAACAAAACAAACAACTGTATAGGTCCATTTAAAAACATTTAACATTTAAAAACAGGTGCAGGTGTGATTATAAATGTTTATCACCAGATTATTAAAGTGCATTAGTAGCACCAAGGTCCAGTTTCGCATGTCCTTGAAATATATTCCATTTTGGGAAGCAAAATAACCAAAAGCTTTTTATTCTATTTCAGTTCTAGTGCAGCCAGTTTTTAAGTCTGCGGCCAAACTTAGACAATCATGAGATCTTGTATTAAAAGTTCCTGTACCAAAGTTCAACAAGCAAGTGAGATATTCAGGCAGTTTCAAGTAGGCCCTTATAAATACATTTTTATACAGTGCTGTTCTCTTCTGACAGATAGCGACGGCCAACCTACTTTTTCATAGAGTGTACAGTGATGGGTTTTAAATTCATCACCTGTTATGAAAAGAAGGGCTGAGTGAAAAAGTGAATCTAAAGGTTTCAAAGCAGAGGCTGAAGTCTACATGTAGATTATATCTCCATAATCCAGTACAGAAAGAAAGGATGATTGAACAATTGTCTGTAACTCAATAGGATACAAGATTCGTCTCAGTAATAAAATGATAATTTTTATTTTATCATGTTATTTGTAGTGAGTCTGTGTATATGTATGCGTCTGTCTAAATAGAGCAGATATTTTTTGATGAAGCCATTGACGTCAACATCTCTAAAACAGAACACAAACCATCTTTAAGTTGGATACACCACTGAACAGGTGCTTAAACGCCCACTCTTCGTCTCACAAGATGTTACTGTTCCATTGGGAGAGGCTATGACTTTGAACGAGCTACTTTGTTTTGGCCATGCTCAATAGTCAGGTATTGTTAAAGTGTCAGTTTAGATTAGAGTCAAGTGGGAAAATCACAGTGCCAGCCCTTGTCACAAAACAGATTCTTGTGGTAACTCGAGGGACCACCAGTAATTAAAAACAAAATATATGAAAAAAGTAATATAATAATTACTTCAGACTTATTGGAGACTATGTTGAGCTTGACACAGGGTGAGTTAGTTGCACTTTGACACAAAAAAAATTTGTTCAATATAGGAGCAATTTAAGGGGGAGGACCACTTCAGCGTGTTCAGCTTCTCTGGATGGTGGTAAACCTATATTACAGGAAGAACAGATAAAAATTTCTGACAATTAGAAACAGCTAGACAATGTCGTTATGACCTGGACACAAGAGAAATGGGCCATAAACATACACAGAAGGATCCTAATGCTTCATAAAGTACACAGTCAGGAGGTAGCTGTCAAGAGGCCGATAAGGAAAAGCCACTATTAGAACACGCAATAATGATGTGATCAGTAAATACTACACAATAAATCATGGTACCATTAATAACTCCTCCTTTAATGTCAAGATGTTTCCTCTGAGAATCATTTACGCTCAAGCTACTGCACATTGAGATCTGAGGGCCAGCACCAGCTCGTGGTACTCACTTTTATTATCTAGCTTTTAGCACTGTGTGAGCTGAGTGGTCCTCTGTGTCTTTTATTTGTTTTATTTTTTATAAATATTGTATAAATGTTGTCAAATAATCGTTCTGTTGTTGTTTACATTATTAATTCAATGGGCAAAAATATAATTAACTTTTATTATACCCTAAAAGTGTCCACTATTTGTATTCTATGAAGTATTTTGTATGCATAACCCCCTTCTGCCTTGAAAACAAATCTATTCCTTTGAACAAGCTATAATGGCATCCTCCACCTCTCCTCGTGAGTCATGCTCGTTAGATTAGTTTTATGTTAATGTTTTTATTATGTTAGTGCCACCGATAATGCCGTTCTGTCAGCTTCACCCATCATTCGCTCTAAATGTTTTACACCTATCATGAAAATTTAACACAAAACACAAATGACATGCCAACTCGTGCACTGCTTAGGGCTGCGTCTTTGCTTTCACTTGAGCATAAACACAAATAGACTGGCTGACTGATGTTTGGGTCCACACTAGGCCTCAATGTTTCTGATTATCTAGATATCTTTCTATGACAGTCATTGCATATGCACACAACCAACTGCATCTCTCATCTCCATCCTCACGCCATCTTGTATAAAAATGTCACCTTGCAATGACATTCCTAAATCCAACTCTGTTTCCAAATATGAGTTTTGGAAACATTGGGAACCCACCTCACATCCACTGTGGATAACCACATAATCACGTTGGCTGTCTCCCTGGGTTATACTTTTATAGGGAACTGTGTAATAACCTGTAAAAACAACATGGGTAAAAGTCAGCATGAAGCGGTAATACAAATGATGCCAACCAGACCATGAGAAGAAATGACTTAATAGATCTAGACTTTTTGAGTCACTGGGAGGAAGTAACAAATCATACGCTATAGTGAAGTCTTTAGGCATATTTACTCAATTGTTGCTGGGTCAAAACCTGGGCTTTAACCCCATAGACAGCTGACGTCAGAGCAGAGGGAATGACTAAATCCAGTACACATTGTAATATTAATGACTATATATGCTTTATTTCATTTTGAAACTACATGTTTTATTGGATAGGGCTGATGTAAGGGTGAGAGAGGTTGAAAAGTGGGGAGAGACATTGAGCAAAATGTCAAAGATAGGAATCTCACAACACTTGATACAGGCATAGAGCCCAGAATGTCATGTAGCTTAGACTACTAGACCATCATGAGATGTACAGTTAGTATCCAGTTGTACTAAGGTTTGTATTATATTAAATTAGTATTATTGTATGTTCTTACAGAGCTCCATATATTTTTACATAATTATACATTATACAAGAGTATTTGGCCAAGCAGATTTACCCAGTTTTTGAATGGGGACTACATCAAGTAAATTCCTATGGTTCATGTTGTGAGTAATTTAGTAAATAGCACATAATTTAATGTTATTGCAGTGTAATTGTTGTTATTTTTTTCATTCATTCATGAGGAGGAAATGAGGAGAGATGTCAGCAGCTAATAATACATGGTAATATCCCAGGCAAATCACAGACATGCAATTTGACCAGATTGAATTAAGCAGCAGGCTAATTCTGTTAATCACATCTGAATATTGTTTGAGTAAAAATGTCACAGTCAAATTGTAATAATTGTCACAGAGTGCAAGAACAAACCAAGGGCTGCCTAAACTGTTATTAATTCCACTTCTATGGGCTTTGGACTGACTTAGTGCTTTCTTAATATGTATGGGATGTAAATTTCCATGAATTTCCCCATAAAGAGTAAGAGTTTGAACTAAGGCATTGTGGAGGTTAACAATTTATGTAGTATTTATGTTGTGTCAAGGCCATACTGACCATATTTAAAATAAAAATTAAAAGTTGGTGAGATATAATTTATTTTTTTTTCCTTCAAAAGGTTTATGGGGAAAAAGAAAACAAATTTTACTTCCGGAACCTGAGAGGTGGGCAGGACACAGGACAGTTGAGCTCCAAGCTTCAGTGCTTGGTAGGTTATCATATCAACTCCTCATGACATCATACTAGCACAAAAGATTAACAATAGCCCGTGATATATGAGGGGCCCTCTTTCACATTGACTTGACTACATATTGTAAAGTCACACTTAATGGTAATAAAAGTTGCTAATGGCAGAACATTTAAAGCAGTCATAACCCTGCATGAGTGAACAGGAGCTGCAGAGACTGCTTGTAGACAAACACATTATTTTTTGCAAGCGTGGAAGGAGGCCATAAGCCGTACGGTCTCAATGTCCCACTGTCTGCTCTGACTGGATAATTAAAGCACTAAAGCTATTTGAATGTATTACTTTTGTCTATCAACTCTTCTTTAGCCAATAAACTATAACCTCTCTATATATGTGAACAACAAAATATATCTCATTTCAAACAGAGGAATACTGTTATATTATGTTCAAGCAAATGTCTCATAAGTGTACTTTTTATGCCACTTGTAAGCCCCGATAAATAACAATATGAGGATAGGTTTTCACTGAAAAAGCTATGCAAAATCAATATGCAAATCACAGCATGCAGGGAGGCACTTAAAAATTTGCTGTAGCAACTGAAAAGAAAAAGGTGAAAAGGAAGAACAGGGCGACAGTAGCTCAGTTGGTAGTTTTTGTCCAGTGATCCAAAGGTTGGTGGTTTGAATCCCGCTCTTGACATAAACATCACTGATTGAGCGGTCAGATCCACTGACCACTCCCACAGATGAAGGCTGTTGTTGTGTCCTTGGGCAAGACACTTAACCCACCTCACCCCAATGTCTGCATACACTGGTGTATGAATGGGTGTGTGAATCCCACCTCACCCAATGTCTGCATACACTGGTGTATGAATGGGTGTGTGAATGGCTGAGTGATTTTCAAGGCACAGTGAGTTCCTTGAAAGTGAAAAATGTAACCATGACCATGACCAACAAAATAAAAACTACTATATTTTAATGTAGGGATGGATAATTAGATCTTCGCCATAAATCTTAACAAGACCCCTGGTTATTTTATGCAGATATCAATTTGTGCTGCCATACTAACAAAATAAGGCAAGGCACCATGCAATATTCATGTTGGCAGTGAAAAATATAAATATGAATGAGTGTCTCATTACCTCACTAAGACCTCACCTCACTTCTATTAATAGAAATCACATCTTAATTATCAGCTATGATATGCAAGTCCACACCAGGGAAGAGGATTACAGCTACATTTAAAGTTGTGGAGATTTCCTCTGCATAATGGGGTCCAGTGAGTCATTTGGTGTTTTGAAGTTAAATCTGTGAAGTCATAGATCAACATTGACTCCGGCTGTGCAAAGATCACTGTGTGCTTCTGTCTCTGCTCTGAGCTAAAGAATGGCAAGATGCCTTAGCTCTTCCTGGCAAAACTACAGACCCCTTCACTTCTCATTCAAAATGCAGTCATCATACACATTTGAGTTAGTCATTGTATCAGTCACTAGATACTAAGCCAGGAAATGTATTGCAAATTATGATTCCAAGGTGCGGAATACAATTGAACCACTTTCAGGTTGGCCTGGACGTGTACCTAACTAATTTATTACAGTATGTTTAGCTGTAATATGTTGTTGGTCCTTTTCTCACAAAAGTCTAACTATTCTCCTGTGACCTCAAGCATCCCCAGGACTTAAAATCCTTTACCATCAATAACAAAATTTGATGTGAGACAAACCAGATTTTCCAGACTGACTTAAGGTGTGTGGCAGTTAAAAAAATCTAAGATAAAAGTTAAGTTGTCGAATGATTCACAGTTTAATCTATGTGATGCTCAAAGAAAAAAGTTTGAATACTCCTGTCTTAGTGATGAAGTGGTTACTGATTTACATGCAAAATCTGAACCTATATGTATCTAACAGTGTGACCAATTGCATGTAGCCTGTGATTCATTGCATTCTCTTTATATTAAGCAGATATACCAGTACAAGTACCTTCCCAGATCTCTTCTGGTCAATGAGAGGAGGGTGGCTTCAGTATGGATGATGGTGAAGCCTGCCATGTCCCACCCTTCAGAAAATGACTGCAGGTCTCACAGCGCTCAAGTGGACCTCCTTATGTTGCTTTTAATTAATCCGTGCTCAACAAGCTCTTGGCTTCGAGGGTCCACCATCTACGGAAGCATGGCCATGTGGAGATTTCCTGGGAGGAGCGAGAAGGTTAGGTCTTCTGAGGGTATATGAGATACAAATAATGATTAAGTTGGACTATAAGATCAGTAAACTAGTGGAATGTTAAAGGTGTACAGTGTAACTTTTATGGTGGAGGAACCAATACCTGCTTGATTTATTGCTTTGTCTGGAATGTTCTACAATATAGCATTAAACTTATCTATTGCCAAGGAGACCAGCAGGTGACGTACCCTCCTCCATAAGAACGTTACATAGTGCACTTCAATGCACTGTGGGTACCTCAAATCGAAACATTACTACTATACTACTTACCTTGCCTAAGGCAAAAAATACTGTGGACAAAGGAAGCGAGCTGATAACTACCTCAGTTACATTGTGTCGGAAAGATAAATTATATAGCCTAAAAAAACCTCTGGCCATCACAGATTCACACAAAGATATTAGGAAAGTGAAGTGTCTTGCCCAGCAACTGCAGGGCATCCACTTAGGCCTATATGTGCCATTGTTGTCTAGATGATTCCTAGGTAACCTATCCAAGGTAACCCCATGCAGTACATTTGGACATTTGGCTACCTATCTAGGTGGAAAAGAGAATTATTTACAGAAGACCATGACCATTAGGACATTATATTGCATTCGATCACTAATGTGATAGAACCAACCCACCCAGTCAGAGGGAGTTGTGAGAGCTGCCAATTCGATAGATAGTCATCTACTAACTATTAAGGGCAATTTTCCATATCCTATAACGTATAAAATAATAATAGTTTCATTTTCAAACCAAGACATTTCCCAGTTGTTGCTGTAGTCAAAGAATTCTCGTTTGAATTCTCTTCTCCATGTTAGGCTGTTTAGATGTTGAATGTATTAACTTCGGCGCTGGCTTACTCAAATCTCCAGACTGTCCCCGTTTCCCCAGCGGGACTGCACACACCTGCTAGTGCTCCACAGAGCTTCAGATAGAGGCTCACAAGCATCCAATCCTGCCCATCCATCTGGCACCCGCTCCTCATCCCGGCTCGTCGGGCCAAGAGCGCGCGGCCGTGCGTCCAACCAGGTCCTCCTCCTCGGCTGAATCGAGATGAGTTGTTTGCTGCTTTAAAGAGTGAATTGGAATGTCTCCCTCTCTATGTGGTTAAGTCGTATAATAAATTATGTGTGCTCGCATGCTCTTTAACACATAAGAAGTTTGTTTAGGCTACTGAGCACGTTTTATAAAACAAGTTCTTGGAAATGTCTAAGTTTGATATGCGAGTACCGTACTCACCTTGAATCTTTTCAACCTTGAGTAGAAATCTAGAATTGCATCGAGGATTAGAGTTTGTGATAGACATTCACAGGCATTTACCATCAGTAGAAGCTTATCATCTTCCACTGTATCATTTTTTTCAGCAGTAATACAAGGAAACACAGCGCCTCACAGTGGAAAAGGTCTGAAATTGAACAAAATCAGAATGCCAACAATACATACATCATGAATCACATGTAGACATAGTTAGTAGACAGTATTTTATAACTCAGTATTTAATTGTTAATAAAGTAGGCTTTAATGTCTCTATGAACTTGAGTTGGATGACACTGTCAAGATATTTTTAGAATAAACTTTTTTTTCCAACATAGTTTAGCTGTTTTGCTTTCTCATACAAACACAGACATACACTCTTGTCTGGCACTCTCATTGTTGTATAACTCAAACCTGAAGCAGAAGGTTGTTGTTTATATTTTTTATTGATATTGACAGTACAATCTGTTCAGTCCCTGCACAAAATAATTTCTTTCCCTCTTATGATCCCTGTATTTTTGTTTTATACTTTTCTTTACAAAAGGTAGCTTTACTACTCTGAATGCTGCGTACATTTACAATGCAAATGAACATATATATATATATATATACACAAATATATGGCCCTACAGAAGAATGAATGCTTTTAATAACTTACATTCAAATGATTCAAGTGACACACAAATAACAAGGACACGCAGACTGCTCCCTGCTTCAAACTTGGCACTTAGAATATAAATACTGTATGTCTTAACAGTGCTTTTTGTTACATAGTATAGGCAGGACCACAGCAAACCAAATAAATTATTAATTATGGAAATGTCAACTTTAAGTGCAACATAAATGTTATTAGGCTAGAACAAAAGGCTTACATTATGAACATTCAAACAATTTTCAACCAATATTCTCCTCAACATTCACTTAAATATTCAGTATTAATTTATTAAATTTAGAATAATCTCATTCTAAAAAGTTACCCCTTAATCATTAAGGATTTCAGCAGCTCCGCCAGCTTCAAGGCTAGACAATCATGTCTAGTACTATAACCCATTATATATTGCCACACACATACATTAGATGTTTGGGAAAAAGCAGTAATGTATTGAAAAAAAAAACAAAAAAACAAAAAACAGAAGCAGTGAACTGTACTCATATTGTAATTTTGATGTTAAAATAATTTAAATCCATACAAAAGTAGTCACAGGCCAACTAAATTCAATTGAGAGGTTAACTTCAGATTTGCTTTACATTATATGCTTGGAATATCTAATCCTTAATCTGTATGTGAAATCAACTACAAAATTGACTTTATTGTCATAGTATAATTTGAACTGTGTAATTTTGTTAAACATCTAGCTTTTTCTTTTCCCAGTAACCTATAGACAAAAAACAAACAAAAAACAAAAGACTATTGCATGAGTTGAACAATAACACATGGGAATAACAGAATCTCCCATTGCATCACACAGTCACAGTGCTTGGACAGGTAACTTCTTAATGCCTTGAACTGACTGGGAAGCAGGTACTAGAGCAGATTTGCCAAGTGTGTCTGTAAAATGCACAATTCATTCAAATGTACTACTGCTTATGTTTCCACTGAAGGATCTTTGAAATAATAGACCTGTACTCTGATCTGATTCAAGATGATTTAGGCACATTATGAACATTCAATCATGAAGCACATTAAAGGCCCAATCCAGATTATGCACTATTATGACAAGCACAAAATATTTCTGATAGTACTGCCACTGTAGGTAAAAAAATACAAATTCACTTTTTATCTTAAAACAAACAAAAAACTTTGATTCCAGGTATAAAAATAAGATAATGCAATAAATTATTCAATTAAAAAGTTACTACATATGCCCTTTTTTACCATCAGTTACTACAGTGCAGATTTTTTTTTTATTATTATTAATGCAATGCCATACATTTGAACATTACAACAACTATGAGGCAGAATGACCAGTTAAGTGCAGGGGTGACAATCAGACATTAAAACCACAACACTCAAACCATTCTGCCACAATTCAGAAAACTACGGTGTGGTATAATGTTCACATTTGACTAGATAATAAAATATGTTGAAGGGAAAAAGCACTTAATGCAAGTATTTTAAAAATCTGGATCAGGCCTTCAATTCATAATGCCATATATCGCATAGTGCATATGAATATACCAGCTATGTATAAAATGGACAAATAGAAGGCAACATACTCCGCCTGGTCAAGCAGTATTAGAAATTACCACAGTGTAACAGAGTTCAGTTTTGTCAAGCAACAAAGAGGGTTTACCTAAAATCAAAAACAGCTGTGCATAATAATTGACTTGAGAGCATTTTTCTTTCCATTTGGTTTCCGGTGCAAAATTTTATGCCCCAAATTCATCTTCGCTATCTACTGAATCTTGCATTATGAGTTTTGGCCTAGTTTTTCTGCGTGTTGCTGACTCTATTGGGACATGTTCTCTTGCTTGTGTTGAGAACAGAGTTGAATTTGTGTGATTTTTGCTTGCGTCCTGTGATTCTGTCGATTGCGTAGTTTGCGGGATCAATATATCTGTACCTCCTGGGTCTTTCATTGCCATACTGGCGCCGACCAAAGCAGGATAGCTCCGGTTCCTCCTAAGTCCAGCATTGAGCCCTGTAAGACCCCCACCCAGGGCACCGTTAGCTAAGCTGGTTGAACTGAACGGGACTAGCAAAGCAGTACTCCCAGATGAAGCAGATAGGGGCGAGAGGGTGCGAAAACGTTTCAGTTTGTCGACGAGTCTCAAGTTTGAAGTCTCCATCTGGCTGTCATCGTCTGCCTGCGCCCCACGTTCTCTCTCAGACTCCCCCAGGATTTCCCTTAAAATGGTACGGGCTGGTTTTGAGGCAAGGAAGATGTCATAGTATGGTGGTTCTTCCTGGCATGGGCTGAACTGAAATACGGGTCTAGTGTCGGGCGGAGAGGCAGATTTTAAGCAAGAACGAGGAGAGTTTGGTGGTGTGTTGGGGAGCATTAGAAGCAAACTGCTGGGACGCCGTGCAGGTGGTCTTTCTTCAGGTTTTAAGGGTGTCCTGTCAACCAGGGGGGATGCTGTGCTAGTATCCATGCCTCTGTTCCAGCTGTGAGGGTCATACACTGATGCAGAGATTCCCCGCTCCTGTAGGAGGCGCACCAGGCCCAAAGAGGTGCTGGTGGTCCTGGTTGAGTCCCGCAGGTTTGTAGACGATTCAGCCAAAGATAGGGACAGAGACAGACGGCGTGGGGTGCAGCTTGGGGTGTAGGAGGGTGTGGGTGGGGCAGAGAAAGGAACAGAGGATGGAGTGTGGGTGGGTGTACCGAGACAAGCACTGCTCTGACATGACGCTATGGATTGGCTAGAGACAAAACAGAAAGAGAGGGAAAAGTGTTAATAAAACAATGAAAATATAAAGTACCTTATTTTGTGCTAACAAAAGGTAGGACCTTAAAATAACGGTGTTACAAAAAGGATTTTTTTTACACTTGAAACTGATACCATTGTAGGATAGAATATGCTTCCCTTTTAGTTTTGATTATCTTGACTAGTACCACAGTCCATGACAAGTTAGAACATGGTCAGTAACAAATTCAAATTAGTGCCAACATTTTGAGATACATACACCCATTGTAACAGAACGGCACTCTCATGCATTTCCTCACCCACTTGCACCCCATTGGGTGCTCTCAGTGCTCTACATCTGTCATATGATACAACTCAACTTCCTCCTCATCCTCACTGGACCTACTGGGGCTAATCATAAGGCAGGGGTTTAAAAAGACATGTAATATTCACTCGTATTTATTAAATCTTATGAAACAGTATTTTACCTGGGTGACACCGAGGTCAGCTGATCACAGGGGTGCAGGATCCTACAGGTGGTGAAGGTGTATGTGGAACTTGTGTGGGACATACACTTCCCTGGAAAATTAACTACAGGGAAGAAAAGGGAGAAAACAAAAGGACAAAATGTTTAAACTTATTTAACTACATCACTATATACAGACTTAAAAGGGAAAGTGCAAATATGAAGAGAAATGAGGCAGGAGACCCAGAGCAGAAACACATCCATATTTCTGAAAGAGCAGAGTTTGTAAAGATTTCCCTAGAGCAGATACAACCTGAGCCAGTCTGACTGAGGTCACATGGTCATGTGAGTTGGACAGCTGCACCAAACCTGATATTCGCACATGACCACTGTGTGAACTTCAGCACTGACATTTCAATGTGCACTGGTTTATGAGTGCTATTACTGTACTAGAGCAAGATTACTAGATGTGTAGGTTGGTAAACGAGGTTTAAAGCAAGTTGGAAATGGAGAAAGAAAGCTGGGGAAATGACAGAAGATTAAAAACAAAAGTACTCAGTTTCGATGGATGCGATGACTGCACAGGATGCTGCAGGGATGGGATCATGATAGGACGTCACAGTTAGGGGGGGTGGGATATCCATATAGCTTTTCCCAAAACCTCCCTCCCGCCCCTCTATCCCCATGCCGCAGGGCTACAGTGAGGGGAAGGGGTAGGTGCAGTGTTTGAGCCCAGCTAAGATGTTCCCTCACCAGGCAGGCGGCCCACTGCACTGGGCTGTAGGGTCTGGAGCTCCATCAGGTCCAAGTGTCCATTCACTTCAGAGGAGGATGAGGAGCTAGAGAAGGAAGGGGGCATGTGCACAGCTTGTTTGTCTTGTAATATTTCTAAACTGTCTTTAATGTTGCCATTTTGGTTGCAGCAGGCAGATGATGAGGAGGTAGTATGTGCTAGATCCATGACAGAGCTGTTAAAGGAGTCACAACAAACTTCATCCTCCTCGGGCTGATTGAGCTGCCAGCTGTCCTGATCCTGCTCATGATCTAAAGTGCAGAAGCCCTTTGTGACCACTCCGGGACGGTGGTCCAACAGGCCGCCCAAGTGAGGCTGTGCCAGCTGCTGCCAGGCATGGAGAGTAGCAGAGCCTAAAGGGAAACAGGAGATGTCATTTGCCATTGCAAGCACAGCAAAGTCAATTATGGTGTTTGAGACAGACAAAGACTATTTTTTTTTGTTTTCATTGTGAAAGCTTATACTACAGTAAAGCTGGATATTTCAGTAATAATTGTTAAAGCCATTAGAAGGAATTTTAACACTTGGTAAGAATCTTGCACTTACAATTTAAAAGTTAAAGGAGTGCAATTGTATGTAAATAAATGCATAACACAAACAGTACTTGGGAATAAATGTGGTAAAGACAAAAGGAGAAAGAAGAAAAAAGAAAAGGAGAAGAACATAAATTAGTATGATTTTTATTGATATCAAAGAAAAAGGGTTCAACAGAAACAAAAAGGAGAAAAAAGTGAATGAGGGAAACTGTGATAAATGAAACACACAGTACACCCAACAGTGAGAGGGTCAGACTTTTAACAGTAGATGGCGCCATAAAACTGCATTCACATAACTACATTTATATGCCCGTGCTATTGGCTAGCTTTGCCTTTGCAAAGAAGAAATAATAGGGGGAAACATATCAGTGATATAAGTGTAAAATAAAGTGCTTAGTTTGAGTGACAACCTTTGACTTGTGTAAAGGCATTTGTGCAATACAGTTAAACACTAAACCATCATGACATGCCACAATACTTTACTGTCATAATTCAAACCAGCAGCGTGGTTGTGTATTTCTGAAATAGAATGAATGCTGGGGGCTGAGAGCGCCCTCTGGTGGTTCTAACACTTGTAGCAACCCAGTGACCAAAGCAAGAGGAATTCTGAGCTGTGGCTGTGACCTCAGGGAGTGGCTAATATCAAACAGACTGGAGGACTTCTTCATAGGGCTGGGAAACTGGGAGGCTTTCACTGAGATGTTGGATTCACCACAGTTGTAAATTAGGTAACAATTTTGTTGGCATCTTGGAAAAGTTTGATTTTGTAAATCTCTCTGTGTGAAAGGCTGGTGAGTTTGCCCAATCTTCTGATTCTGTTTGTCATTAAAATCTTTATTTTCTTTCACCACAATCAACACCTCATTGCTCTGTGCCAAATAATCACCTTCTAGTGGCTTTACAATCTGCAGCTTCTCGGGAAGGTAAGACCTCGCTGTGAACGAGTATCCTGACCAAATGCTCCCAATGGACGGATGTGTGCAGAGTGAGAACAGGCTCTCCGTGGGGGTCCCGGGATCTCCACTACCTTCTCCATCCCTCTTCTCTTCTTCTTTAGCCAAGTAAGCCAATTTTCTCTCCCTCTCATCCTCAAAGAAACGTTTTTCAGAGAGGTAGTTGTCGCGCCGGAGAGACAAACGTCGCAGAGCTGCTTCAAGGTCCTTGCTGCCCGGGGTCCCTGGGGTCCCTGGTGGACGCTTGTTTGAGTCCTCTGATCTAGAAAAGAACAGAAGATAATAGATGGTGCCAGTAGAAATCACAAATGTATAAATCTACTTTGTCACAGTTGAGTTTATTATTTGAAAGAGAGCTACCCATTGTCTGAGGCCTCCAGAAAACTGCTGGTTCTGTTGTCCAGGATAATGCCACTTCCTGTGTCACTGCCTAAAACAGAGTTACAGCGTGGCGTGCCTTCTCTGCTGGAGCGGCCTGAGTTCAAACTGGACGTCTGGTTGGAGCCGGGGATGTTCAAGGGGGACGGAGCCAATGAAGCCCGCTGCTGACGCATCAAATTCAGGTTCTTCACGGTCTGAAATACTCGCTTTGGCTGTAGCCTGGAGAAAGTTTATATGTTGTTACGTCATGGTATTTTCATGGTTCAAAGATTCAATACTTTATTCATAAGAAAACAACACATTTTACTGAAGCATCAAACACTGCATAGTAATGATGTAAAGTGCAATAAAAAAGGTGCATCCCATAAACCCCATAAATAACCACAGAGTAAACATAAGCACAATGACATACATTATATAAAAAGACACAAACGCTTTTTT
>KN471924.1:0-12057 GCA_000787095.1 Periophthalmodon schlosseri
CCCTGAGCTACTGTGACCTGTGTGTGTAGTTGTTAGGTGATCTGGCTGACCTGTGTGTGTGGTTGCTAGGTGATCCGGTTGTCCTCGTGTATCCGCGTGTCCCCAGTGGACGTGGACGGTTCTCCCAAAGACACCAGTGCATTCCTGTTGGAGACCACAGAGAAGATCTTTGTGTTTGCTGTAGACAGGCTGCAGGCGGACGAGTGGACCCAGAGACTGTGTGAGATCGCCTTCCCTGTGAGTACATTTAAAAACTATCACAGGTGATGAATATACTTTATATTAACTACACTTTTATTGGCCTTCAAAATGCACAAACACTTAATTCATAATGAACAAATCTGTTAGGGGGCTGCAATTTTATTCTGCATAAAAATGTCTAACCCTGTAGTTTATATCTGTACAAACCCTCGTGACCAGGCTCGTGGCTCTGATCTGGAGTTGACAGTGATATTGTCATATTTTTTCCAAATTTCAATGTACTATAGCTTTATTTCTTTTCTCGATCTTTTTGTTCTATTAACAAAACATGACATTTTTCAGTCACCTCTAAAATACTATATTTCTTGTGAATATTTCTAGTGTACTAAGCATGTGTATATGTATATATGTGTACCGTATTTAGTGGCCCAGTCATCATTCTCCAGGATTATGTACTTGTGTATGCAGTGTCTGGCCTTAATTATGTCAGCTGACTTGGTAATAATTTTATAATTTTTATAATTTCTTATTATTATCATTATTAATCATTCAGTCAATCTAGCTGTATTTGTTAATGGCTTTTCATACAAAGACACTTTGCAGTCCATTAAAAACAAACCCATTTGCCAAACCCAATCACCCTACCCCCACAGCTACTTGTCACGTGCTGACCATACGAGACCCTTACAATGATCTCTGTCCTTGTGCTGTTGTGTTCAGATGAACTGGACCGGGCCAGGACTACAGAGAGGCAGCTCTCAGAGGAACAGGTCTGAACCAAACCTGAGCCAGGTCCAAGGAGCCACGGCCGGCATGGAGGACAACTCCCTGTACAGCCAGAGGGAGACAGGTACTTTCAGTCTACACACCACCATTATGGCCTTTGAAATGCCAACACAACATGCAAAAAGCAGAACATTCACTATGTTTGTCTGGGGTTAGAACTTCTGGGTCAGGAATACATGACGAGATCCAGGAGTGGTCAAAATGGGGTCTGTCTTAGAGATATAGAGAAGGGCTCTGAGTAGAGCTGCTGTTGAGGTTCTAAAAGTAAATTTCCCATTCATTTTTCATACTTATGTGTATTATGCTCATTATTCAACTTTATGAATTTATATCTATCTATTTTTTATTTATTTATTTTTTTCAGAAACTCTATTCTACTTAATGGGAAGTTATGGGTCTGACTCTGACAGGCCTAAAAATGTGTTGTTTAAAAATACCACAGTCCGAGGTGTGAATGATGGCAGTGGAAATATTACTGTAAATGTTACAGTTACATTATGTGGAAAATATAGCCTAGAGGGGATTGGTGTTAAAAGAGACAAGAAATGCTTTTTAACAAATTTTGTGAACATACTTTACGCTAATAGTTTTAGCAACTTTCACCTGCCCTGCAAAGCCAGCGCCATCAGTTCTCCTAGTGGGAGACTACAGTGTTTCTGTACTGTAGCTCTTATGGGGTTACAGCAACATTAACAATCCACATGTTGACCATTCCTTGGACTTCTCCAGGTCACTGTGGAAAACGACTCACTGTCAGTGTGTCATCTCTCCACCCTCTGCGAGGCAGAAGTCCCTTTTACATTCTATAAGAATCCAGAAAGGTCTGCAATCGGACAATAGAGCGTGAGAAACCTTCGTTGTAACTTGGGATGTTCCAACTACAGCAGTTATTTTCTATCACGTGTCTCTCAAATGTGGAAGACTTCTTGAAAATTCTTTCATCATTCAGAACAGAATATATCACTTCTTTTACTTAAGATAAATAAGAGTTTGGTGCTTCGATTGTTGATTCAGCAGAAATCCATGCTGTTTCTCAGTCCTGTGTGTTGTTGTTTTTTCTTTTTTTCTCTTATGTTTGCTTTTACTGCTAATGGAGCATGCATCTCTCTGATTGGATAAGATACGATTCCAGACCCACCGGTCTTTGTAAAGTTTTTGTAAATCGTGTGGTTTTGGCTGGCCAGGTAAGAAAACCGTCCCAGTTCATGCTGCAGGGCCTAGTTTGATGAAGCCTTCAGGACAATATCATCTGCAAACAGCAGATGAGATCCTGTGGTCCCAAACTGGACCCCCTCCGACCCTGACTGCACCCAGACAAATGCAGCCCTGGGTCCAACTTGCACTCGGAACAGGTTTGACTTACTGCCGGCAATGCAAACTCCTGCTCATGAAGATTTACTGACAAAATGAACACACAAAAACACGTCTCTATATCTGGAAATAATGGTAGTGCATCAGTCTTGGTTTAGATCTAGTTTTGACCTGTTTAGTCCAGGGAGCCATTGCACAAAAAACAAAAAAAACAAAAAAAACAAACAGATTTAGGTAAATAAGTCTGTATTGTTTTCAGTTCAGCAGCATTCACATTATCGTGCTCATTTACAGGCTAACACCACTTTGAGCATGAATCACCACATTTATTTGTAATTATGTATCATAGTGGTATTTTTTACACCAGGACCAAGCCAGGGCTATATTAGGACTTGAGCTTGAATGCAGAGAAACAGAATGAGTTCTGATGTGGTTAGTGTTGCACAGTTATTTTTAGAAACTGTAGAAGAAGAAGTGAACAGGAAGTGTGGTCTGTGTGACAGGAAGTTCATACACACATCCCAACTCTTCTCGTTTTAGATCGTTCCATCAAAACCTGCTTAAATTTAGCTAAACTGCTTCTGTCTGCTCTTGTCTGATTCTGTCTTGTCCAAAATTGACTTTTTAGAGCTTTTAACCATGTTATAGTTGTTTCCCTTCTCATTTACCCTTTGAAGTTGTGTTTAGAGTGGTTCTTGCATGGTTGAGCAATCTTTATACTCCTGTGTTCAAGACGTCATTGCTCCGATCTAACCCTGTTTTCATCTCCACGGGCACACGCACACTGACGTACGCACTTTGTTCTCTGACTTTATTTTCTTAATCAGTCAAAATGTTGTCATGATACTAAAATTTCAATCCCAATTGCAGTGCTAAGGAATAGACTCAGTACACAATACTGATTACGATACCACGATGATAATAAAAAACACTCTTTACTTAGACAATAGAATGTGATTTTCAGTATTAAATCATAGTCATTTATTTTATATCGCCCATAGACTGTACATATAAATGGGCATAACAGACAAATTAGGTGCCTTCTTTCCCGAGGTCACTCCCGCTATCGTTAGCAACAGGTTTAATTGACAGCATTGCTAAGTGGGAAGGGGCATTACTTTCAACAGCCTTGCTCCGGATTGGGTCTTTGGTTGCTATGATACTTGCAGTTGGAATTCCTAATATGCATCTTGGCTCCAAATTGGCCCCTATAACTGCTCTTGCCTCGATGAGCTTCATTTGACTGGAGCCAAACACTATGGGTGACGTCACACTCTCTTAATCCACTTCTTTATACAGTCTGTGATATTCCCATGTGGCCTTATATCTGTGTAATCCCTCATTGGTCCAGGTAGGTGTCATAGTGGTCCATGGGCGTGTACTAGTCTATGTGGTCACTTAGGCCTGTCACGATAATTACTATATCGACTTATTGTTCATTAAATGCTAAATGGAGCAACAATTTCTGAGGGTCAACGTTTACTGTGGGTGCCGTAGAGGGCTGAATAACTTCTATGACTCATTATCTATTTCAAGCTAATTACTAACGTGTTTTGCTACTATTTATTCATGCAGCTCATGTTTTTGAATTATATTGTGCAGGTATAATATTGTAACATTCTGCTGTAAGGAAACTTGCCAAATTTCCTCTGGTTGTTTATTCTCTGAAGACAAAGGGTACTGTAGGCCGTAACTCACGCCAAGACAAGAGCAGAACAGCAGTCTCCAAAAACAGGCCAGCAACTAACTAATGTAACCTTTACATCAGCTTGTCGGCATAGCAGCCAAGTATCACATACAAAAGCAGTTACATTACCAACAACACATAAAACGTTACAAGAGCAAAAGGCGTTAACTCTGATCTAAACACAAAAGATCAGACCATTACAATATTTATTTTTGGGGTAATCCTGCTTTTCTGGTATTAAGTCAGTAGCAAAAATGTGTTTTAATATTGTTGTTTATCCTCTACGTAGATATTCCTTCAGCAATATATCAGTGTTGCATCGCCATTTTGGTCGAAATTAAAAAAAAAAAAAAAAGCAGAAAGAAAACACTGCCCCTTGTTTGATCTGCTTTCCAGCGTACAGGCAGGGGCAGGCGGGAATCGGCTCCTGATACCTCATTGGGCTCCGCAATTTTTCAACCCGGAAATCAGCGAACTTGGTTTTTTTTAATTAAGTCGTTTTAGATCAATATTGCCATTGTCCAAATGAGAACATAATGATCCACATGTGTCATAGATTATGACTATACGGCTGACACAAGCACAGCATGTCTTCTTTAAACATGCTTAAAACAACTGGAAAGATGATGCCTAGCAATTCTGTATTTGGAAACAGGACCCTGAACATGTGATCAAAGTTCTCCTTTTGTACTGAGATAGATATGACCAAAGATGAGACGGATACAGTGGCTGCTCAGTGGTCAAGTAGTCAGCCCTCATGTGAGAAAGTTGTTGGTTTGATTCCCAGGTCTTTCTATGTGGAGTTTACTTCTTGTCCCTAAATGTTGGTGCAATTTCCTCCAGTCAATCTAAAACATCATAACATGCTTGTCCTCCATCTAGGTACTCCTGACCAGAAAGTAAACATGTCTACTCCCATGGGCTACGGACTGAAATGAGTACAGAGTTACATTATAGATTCCTTATTGGGACAAAAATTGAACCCTCATTATTAGATGAACAGCCACATCTAAAGTTAGGATACAGGTTCATTTAGGTTAAGGTTAGGGTTTAGCTTAAGATTAGGCAAATATTATGACTAAAGAGACTGAATGTAACAACTAGTACTGTTCATACCTGTCCACAGAGAATGAGAAGTTTTTTAAATGGTCAATATTACTCTATTTTCTGATCTATGTTCTAATGTTGTTTCCTCATCACAAACATACCTGAAGTTGTGTTTTGTTTCATTCACACATAATGCTCAGACCCTGCATGAGCTCTTCTCTCAAATGGAAAACGCTCACCTTCCATCTTGTGATGCCATGTGGTAACACAGGAAGTGCTCTACTATGTAAACTCCATACACCTTCATTAGAATCATAATTGGATTCAGCCCTGTAATTGCCAATCTGTACTAAACAAAAGGTAAAAGGAGCTGTTATTTTGAAAACTACCACTTCATGTCGTCACAAGGTGGAACAGAGCATTTTGAGTTTTGGAGATGTAGACAGACTAATAATAAAGGGCTACTGCGAAAGAAACACAACTCCAGGTATGTTTTTGAGGAGGTAACAGAACTATAACCTGGTTTAAAGCTCATAAAAGTCAATTTTGCGTAATATAGGACCTTTAAACTACCTAGAATTAGTCTCCAGGAAATGAATGGTCAATGTAAGTATGTCCCCACAAAGCATATAAACCTAAAGGTGCGTACTAGTGTGTGCTATTGTGTACTTACTGTGTGTTCTTTTGCGTACTGTTGGTGGAAACTTGTGGTTTAGTCCGCCAGGCCCCAGTCTTATCTTCACAGTAACTACTTCCTTCTAAAACCAAATGATGTATACTCTGAGATGAACCAGTACTTCTGCTACTTCAGGGCTTACTGCAGTACTGCATATTTGTATCTTTTAAAAATATATAAAGCAAGAATTGTTTTTACAGTTTCTACAAATAGTTAGTTCAGTCCTGTTTCAGTCCTGATTTAGTCCTGCTTCCATATTTCAGTCCTTGTTCAGTCCTTGTCCAGTTCTTGTTTAGTCTTGGTTTAATCCTGGTCTCAGTCCTGGTTCAGTCCTGGTTCAGTCCTGGTTCAGTCCTGGTTCAGTTCTGGTCTCTGGTCTCTTTTTGCAGTCTTGGTGCAGGACTTCCGTGTGCTGATTCGTAGGACTGAAGCGTCTGAGCGGTGCAGGCTGAAGGGAGAGGCCGTGCTGAGGGCCGAGAGTGACGCCCTGATCCTGATCGACAGGTGTGGACAGGTGCTGTTCTCCTGGCCCTACAGGTACCTGCGGCGCTTCGGCAGGGACAAGGTGAGGGCTTTACTGCTACTACTACTACTACTACTACTACTACTACTGCTACTACTACTACTGCTACTACTGTTACTGTAATTACTACTACAACTACTACTACGGCTACTACTACTACAAGTACTGCTGCTGCTACCACTACTGCAACTAACTGTAACTACTACTACTACTGTACTGCAACTACTACTGCAACAAATGTAAAATACAGAGGAAACATGCATCAATTGCCCAAATATCAGTATTAAATTATTTTTGAGGTATATCTCAGGAGGAGCTTTCCGGTCTTAGATTAATAACTGTCTCTTCTTAAAGTCCATGTAAAGTGATAGAAAACCTCTTTGATAGAACCAGTATATGGCCCAAATATGGCCTGATCCATGTGACATTTGCACTGACTGCCCTGCGTGACTTTAGCTGGTAAAAAACAATTGTTATCAGTAAAATCTATATTTATTAATATAGTTAATACTAATAAATTGATTATAAAAATGCAAGCTACACTACCAGTCAAAAGTTAAATTTTGGATTTTATTTCCATGTTTATTTGCATTGTAGCTTCTCACTGAAGGCATCAAAATGAAAAATGTCATTTTTCTATGCTACATAATTCCATATATCTTGCTTCATATATTTGATGTCTTCTGTGTGTATATAAAGTGTAGAAAGTAGTAAACATAAAGAAAAAAAAAAACATTGAATGAAAAGGTGTGTCTTTGACCATATTGACTCCGCCCCCTCTCCTCAGAGTTCCTTCTCGTTCGAGGCCGGTCGGCGCTGTGACTCTGGGGAGGGCAGCTTCGAGTTCGACACCAAACTCGGAAATGCCCTGTTTGCCACCGTGGAAACCGCCATCAACCGCCAGCGCATGTCCCTCCCTCACAGGCAGACCTCGACAGGATTGGATGGTCCGCCGCCCATGTCCCGCCCACAGAGACAGACCTCCTTGGGATTGGACAGCCACCCGCCAATCTCCCGCAGTCTGCCACCCCGCCCAGAGGTATGCATCCTCTGCTCCATCTGACCCTCTCCTCTGCATCCTCTGCTCCATCTCATAGTCCTCTTCCACTACATTCATAAATCTCTTCTTTGGTCTTCCTCTGGGCCTCATGTTTCCTGGCTGCTCTAATCTCAGCATCTTTCTTCCCATATATTTACTCTCCCTCATGTGTACCATATAGTCACTCTATCTGCCCCAAATATCCTAATATTTACTATCCCTGTAAACCCCTTTCTCTCCACAGGAGCCTGATCCCGTCTACAGTCTGGTGAATGATACAACTCTGCAGATCACACAGAAAGACAGAGACAGCTCCTCCCCTTCACTGCGCCACCACCTAGTAGGAAGCAAACACTCTAAACAATAATGGAACTAAAGTGGAAGCCAGTAGATTTGATATGTATTCCTGAAACAAAACACGAAATCCACTTTTTTTGCTACTAAACTGTGTTTATGGTGTTTTAATAGCACCGTGTAGCAGGTGTTTGAAGTGTGAATACCTGTTAAACCAATCACACTGTTCCTCATATTTCCAGACCCCACCCCTCCTCCCCCTCACTCTCCCCTTTAGTCCTCCAGACCCCGCCCCTCCTCCCCCTTCACTCCCCTTTAGTCCTCCAGGTACTTCCCAGTTTAGCAGCTCTACTTGAAATATGGTTGTGGGCGGAGTTTAGGTGTTTAGTCTTTACTTAACTACACATGTATTTGGATGTTTATAAGGCGAGGCACTGCAGGTGAAAAGAAAAAAATCTATTTTGCCATATTTTATTATATTGCCATGTCATCATCATTGTATCTGTTAAATCTCTGTCTTAACAAACGTTTCGATAGTGTCACCCAATCTATGTTAATGATCATTATGTCTTTGGCAAGAAAATGTATTCTCTTAAAGTGGGCAACCCCACATTTACCCACACTAGACCTATGGCTAACTCAGTTATCATCAGCCATTCCCTTGGAAAAACCGACCTATGAACTACACGGCAAACAAGATATGTTCTGGAAAATATGGATACCTGTATACACCTATTAAATATGTAACCGTGTGCATTTTGTGTGTGTGTACGTGCATATGCGTAAGTGTATATACACATGTGTATGCATGTGTGTGTGTGTACATATGTATAAGTGTATATACACATGTGTATACATATGTGTGCGTCCATGTGTATTATGTGGCCGTGTGTGCATGTGTGTAAGGCCACAATATTGAAAAAATAAAAATATATATGGAAAAAAAAATTGTAAATATAAGAAAATAATGCATTACAAGTTATTCATCATGTAATGTTTTTGTATAAAAATAAGGCATTTTATGTGTAAAAATATAAAGCCACGTGTTTGTAATCAGAAAGACCTGACTGTAATCACAAAGTACTTGAATTTACAGTGGCCACTGGAGGCAGCACACACTCAGTTTTGTACTGGTTTTAAACACAACGCAACGCAAACGCAAATTGATCAATCAATTTTGCACTAAAATTGCAAAAAAGGACTAAGAACAGTAGATAATACTATTCAAACACCATATATACAGTTTTGTAGCAAAAAAAGTTGATGTAGTGTTTAGTTCCACTTAAGTACAAGTTTTGCCTTTTGTGTCTCGTTTTAATACAGTTTTGTTAACCAACCTTAGTTACCTCTAGAACAACAATAGATCTGACTTTTAAATAATTCCACTACTGGTATAAACAAAAGATTAGATCAACAAATTGTTTTATTTCATGGAATTTGACTGTAAGATGTAAAATATATACCTTTTGTCCACATGCTTAAGAGCATTAATGAACAATAATACAATTTGAAGTAGAAAAGTCAGTAACTTTGCTTTTGTCCCTTAGTGCCGACTGGAGCCTCCAGTGGACAAAACGCTGACTGCAGTGAAGAGCCTGACTCTGGAGAACAGGGACCCACCGGTGCATAGGAAGAACCAGGTCAAAATGATCAGCAGCTGCCCCCTGCCTGGAGACTCCGGCCCCTCAGCACCAGGCCTCAACCCCTCTACTCCAGGCCCCGCTGCGACGTACTCTCAGGTCCCAGCGAGCGGCAAGAAGAGGAACAAGACGCAGGGCCCCAACGGATCTGTAAGTATTATTAATAAGAGTGTGAGACAGGGTATACATACAGATATATCTAATACTTTCTTTTGTGATCACTATCCATATCATGGGCTGTTATATCAACATTAATATTTTTTGGTTTATTTCACAAGTGACATGGTTGTGTTCACGTGACATTATAACATTCTAGAATCACTATATTTGAAAAACTGAGCTGGAGACAGGTCAGAATTCTGTGGTGGATTAGTCAGACTGCAGATGTGTTGACCTGGTTTACGGTTAATATCTCTGTAATTACTGGGCTTATCTAACCTGGCTCTCACCAGATTGATATGCGTAGCTCTCTGAATAGAAATCTACAAATCAATCTGGGATGGCTCTCGCTGAAAGCATTCGGAACCAATGAGCGGAGGGTTCAAACAAATACTTCATGCTGATTGGTTTAAGTGTCACAACAGAGGAACAGGCTGAAAGATCAAACTTTAATTAAATCCAATCGAGAAAAATCACAGGCGTCTAACCCGTTCACAAATGCACAAAGTGTCTCCCTCTGCATGTTTTTCACAAACTGAATAGTCTGTATTTCCACTAAAATAGGTGATACGTCTGTCGGCGTTGCCATGTTTGGGTTGTCCTGCGCTGGCTTCTGCCCAAACCACAGTGCTGCTCTGTGATTGGTCAGTCCACGCACCACCGGACCTATCACATGCAAACTATTCAGCCGGAGCTGAACAAGATGGATTCTTTTTGTGAAGTTTGTGAACTCACAAAAAACCCATGAATTCATCTTGCTGACAAGACTAGAGCCTATTCACATGAAACAAAAACTGGCACAAATTTCATCATCTTCTTTGTCAGCATAAATGAACATTCTGTCTTCAACTAAATATCTTCAGAAAGTGGTGCCATCAGTCAGTTGAAAGGACTTTAAGCCATAAGATTAATATGACAAGTTTGTGGAGCTACTCCCAAAAAAGTGAAGTTATATACGCCCTGCCCTCCATCTGAACATTCAATTCTAGAACGTGAACATAACATTTGTGTTGCTTATTTGGACAAGGATAACTTGTTGATGTGACAAATGTGACAATGAATTCACTTGTCCTCTCTTCAGTTTGAAGCAAGACGTAGTTTTGAGTCTGAGTACTCCCAGCCCTTTGACCTGGTGATCCCTGACCTCCGAGATTTGGGAGGGGCGGAGTTGGAGCGCCCCCCGGGGGCCGATCCTCTGTATGACAGCATCGATGAGTTCCAGATCAGGACCATCTTTCACAGCGACAGAACGGACCACATCTACGATGAACCGGAAGGCTGCCAGAGCAAGGGTACATGTGCACTCTATAGAGCAGTACTCTGGGTTCAAACATCTTAGTCTTAGTATTTCACATTGTAAAATAATGTAAAAGATGTTTTGTCCCGACAGATACTCTTTAAGTTACTCTAACTTGAGTAGTAGTTTCCCAGATACTTTTGAAACTCTTTCCTGGACAAGTACTTTGTACTTCTACTTGAGTAATATTATTCTGAAGTAACACTACTCTTACTGGAGTACAATATTTGGCTACTCTACCACCTCTGCTTACAATTGGCGACGATGTGAGCATTGAAATGATCAGAATGAGACTGATGACAATCTCGTCCACCAAATCTGAGGTCGCCGGTTCCAGTCCTGCTTAAACGTGTGCAGACTGTTGTTGTGTCCTTAGGCAAGACACTTCACCCACATTGCCTATGTATGAAAGTAGATTAGTGCGAGTGGTTAGATGAAGGAGATAATAACATAGATTATCAGCCTGGCTTCTATCAGGGAAGCAATGGCTATAATAGTATCTGAGCACCACTGCCTGGGCCTATAGCAGGTATAATGCACTGTAAAAAGTGCTACATAAATTCTATGTATTATTATTATTACTACAAGTGTCTGGGGATGTTTTGATGAGGAAACACCATTATAATACGGCTAAAAACTAAAATAGTTTCATTAAGGAGTCTTAAAGGACCCGTATTATGCTGTTTTCTGATCTCTGTTATAATGTTGTTTCCTCATCACAAACAGACCTGGAGTTGTGTTTTGTTTCGTTCACACAAGTTTAACATGTGCATATTTAGGCTGAGTTCTGTTCTCAAACTGAAAACACTCTGTTTCACCTTGTGATGTCATGTGGTAATACAGGAAGTGCTCCATTGTGTTTTTAAACTCCATACACCTTCACTAGAATCATTTGGATGATTTCAACCCTGGAATTGTCTAACTCGACTCAAATAAAAGGAGCTGTTAACTTGAAAACTACCGCTTCATGACATCACAAGATGGAACAGAGCATTTTGAGCTTTGGAGATGTAGACAGAGTAATAATACTGTTATTCAAACATGTGTGAATGAAACAAAACACAATTCCAGGTCTGTTTTTGAGGAGGTAACACCATTCTAACATGGCTTAAAGCTCACAAGAATCTATTTTGCGTAATATAGGACCTTTAAAGAATCTATATGAGAAAAACAGTATTAGCTGGTACGTTTTGTCATATTACTCAAATTTAATGAACAAATCATATGTTATTTAGTATTGTTTGGGTCATTGTAATGGGATTTTTTTGTGATTCCAGATCCGGGCACCAGAGCCAAAATGGCATCCATGGGGGCCGCAGCTTATCTGTACGATGAGCCGGAGGAGATCCGAGTAGAAGCCTGGAGGATCATGGGAACTGAGCAGGACCCTAAAGGAC
>KN471924.1:12158-27056 GCA_000787095.1 Periophthalmodon schlosseri
ACTACGCGGTACCCAAGCGCGCTCACAGGGCGTTCCCTGATCCACAGGAGGAATTAGACCCGGATCCGGGGGAGAACCAGGGTTCAGACCGGGATTCAGACCAGGAACAGGATCTAAACCAGAAGCAGGAGGAGAAGGGGCCTAAGGAGGAGCAGGGAGCAGGGACACATGAAAAATATTCTCCCTATAACAACCTCCCAGTGAAGACAGAAGAGCAGTAGTCAGTTTAAGGGACATGTTTCATGCGAAATTCACTTTTTTGAACTTTTAACCATAATATAACATGTTCCCTCATCAAAAACACATCTGGAGTTGTATATTCCGATTCATGCGCACTGCTCTGTAATCCTCTGTAAAGTTAGCAACAACTAGTATGCTAACTATGCACTCAGATGCTGACAGAATGCAGCAGACTTATTTTCACCTCAAGAGTTGCTTATGCAATAAATCTGTACTGGGACACACAAGACACATTTTGCTCAAATACATGGAAAAAATTGGGTATACGCTTTAGTTAGATGACCTTCACACAAAAATACAATATTTTTGTTTTAAATTGTCAATTGTTATGGCAACGGTCATAATTTTTCATCATTCTGAAACCCATGGCTATTCTATAGACTTTCTAATAACATTGTTTCCTGTTCAAACACATGCCTGTAGTTTGGCCAAGTCGGGCCAAGTACAGAGTTTGCCATGCTCATATTTTTGCACACACACATCTTTATGTTGTCTAAAATGAGGTAACTGAAGCCATCTGATTCTTCAGAAATTACAGCCTTCACTGTGATTGGTCAAATCCACCTGTCACTCACCTGACATTGGCCAATAGGAGGAGTGGAGGGGTTGTCTGTGTTTGAGCACAGAGTGGCATTAAAGTGCATATGACAGGTTTCATGTTTTTGAAATTATGACTTGGTTTGGTGGGACAGTATCTGTGCTAAATATTTATCATGGTTTTACATCAGTTAAGTGGCAGTTTGTGGAAAAAAAAAGTGGAGAAGAAAATTGTTAACATTATGGTTGCTAGGAAACTGTTATGGAATTCCCTCTACGTATGTCACATCTGCTGCCCGTGTTCAATCAGTGAGTAAAATGATAAACTTCATTGAACGTCAGCAGCAATACTTTTTAGCCTCATTTGAACTTGCTTCTCTCACTCTTCCGTGCACCTGTAGAATACTGTTTTGGGGATTAAATTATAAGTAAAGCGTGTATGCATCTATCTAAATGTATCTATCTATCTATTTCTCTCTCTCTATGTCTCTATCTATCTCTATCTCTCTCTATATATCCCTCTCTTATGAGTAAACCGAGGACTAAGCCAGGACTAAACAAATCTATCTATCTTCATCTATTTATTGATCTATCTATATCTATCTATTTCTCTATCTGTCTCTGTCTATCTATCTATCTATCTTTATCTCGCTCTCTCTTTATTGTTTCTATGATATTTTGTGTTCATTGTGTCATCCGTGAGAATGCTGTATGGTATTTTTAAATATGACTAACTTAATGTAATTATAGCCTAGAGTTATCTTAAATTGCTATAAATAAAAAATATTAAAAGGCTGGAATTTTACTGTCCACAGTTGGGATTTTTCTGTTTGGATTATTGTGAGAAGAAGCAACACAATTTAACAAATATTCATGAATACCGACCTTTCATTTTCTTTCATTCTAATACATTACAACTCCTTTAGGACGATGCCAGCGTTATGAAATCAAACTTTCTTAATGCAAAAGTAAGATTCAAGACATCTTTATTATCCCCGTGGAGCAATCGTTAGCAGTAGCAGTAACACAAAACAGGCACACGCAAAAAAACCCATAACAGACAGGAACTTTTTCAAATGCAACATGGGACAATACATGATCTGACCCTGACTAGACTAAGGTCATTCAGACTTCAGTAATCTTGCAACACACTTTCGCAATGTCATTAAGACAACTCCTTTGGTTAAAGAGACGGTATTATGTAAAATTTGCCTTTTTTTTAGCTTTCTACCATGTTGTTGTTGTTTCCTCATCAAAAATATACCTGAACTGGTTTTATATGTCATCCCTGCATGTTTGAATAATATAGCGATCTCTCCTGGGCCCTATTTGGTTAGCTGTAAGATTTGTCCGATGCTCCGCCCACAAGCCTACGTCATCCATGCTCCACAACAATTCTCCCTAAATATACAAAAGCATGACACAAAGCTGTAGTGACTTTTGACTCAAACTTATTAAACATGTTAACACATTGTTTTTGGCAAATTTAGCAATTTCAAAACAATAAAAGGTAATGTGATGGATTTCACTCACACACAATCACTAAAAGTAGCATAGTGATCTAAATATGTCATGTGTTAGCAGTTAATACCCCATAGAAGTAAAATACCCACTTTTAACTGAAAGACAACCAAACCAGCATATAAATAAAAATAAAATAAATAAAATAGATTCTCTAAAACAGGAAAATCACAGACTTTCCCACACACTGCTGCATGTGGCCATAGCCGCACTCACAGCTCAGCCCCTGTAAAGTTATTGTGATATAAACAGACACATTCAAAAGCACCATACATTTAGATTTACTTTTTAGAGATTGAATTGAAAAATAACCTAATTTTGCCTCTAAAATGGTCCTAATTATTATTATGTTTTAGTTCTCACGATTTCAACGTAATAATAATCACAATTATCAATTGACCTTATAAACTTGACGTCCCTAATCCACAGAGGCTATCTGTGTAATTATGGTTTTGATGTGGTCATTTTGTCTTCAGAGGTGCACTATGTCATTATAATGTTAGGCGTGCCTGGAATGTTCCACGGTATAGCATTAAACAGATTTATCTATTCCATGCATTCTAATGACATTAATCGCTTAAAAACCCTCAAAAAGTGCATTCTTACTGTAAGCGGTGTTGCCTCTCACCGATCTGACCTGTAACTTGGCCGCATCACCTGCTTATCGTCATGGAGATAATTATTTTTACTGCTTCACTGTGGAAATAGCATCTCCATGGAGACAAGCAGGCTGACCATCCACCAGTTACACAACGCACCTTTAATAGTGTATTTTTGCTTTTATATATATTTAGACCGTATAGAATATGCATCCTAATTATTCATCAGGATGAGTTTCTAAGCGCTCTTCACAATTTTCCAAGGCCATATCAGAGTTTATTGCAATAGTAAAGTTAGCAACAACCAGCATGCTAACCGTATACTTCCTGATTATCAGACAATAAAATGCTTTATAATTATATGCAGACCTTACACAGCTGACTTAGGTTCTTTAATTAGATAACATTCACACATCAAAAGATATAAGATTTTTATTTTAAATTGTCAATTGCTATGGCAACAATTTTTGACCAGCCACCAGTTACATAATGCACCTTTAATACTGTATTTTCTTTTTTTCTCAATGTATCTCTGTCTCTTCTCTCCCTCTATCTATCTTTCTATCCATCCATCCATCCATCCATCTAAAAAAGTTCTGCAGTTGCATGGGCACGGACATTCTGTAGTATCTACTTTTGTCCAACAGATGACGCCCTAGGCCAGGTTTAGATTCAGTGCCGCCATGGATCATTGTTAGAATTTGAGAACCAAAACTCTAAATAACCTCGCTATCATGTCCACTGTTTTTGTAATCAAGAATAAATCAGCCTTATAATTGTAATCAGTAAAAGTTAGATTTGATCTGAACACATCGACGTGATATCTGGGGATGTGAGACTGATTATGTTAAATCCTTTTCATCTGCAAACTCATCTGGTGACAAATCATTTAAAGGCCCATATTACGCTATTTTCTGATCTCTGTTCTAATGTTGTTTCCTCGTCACAAACAGACCTGGAGTTGTGTTTTGTTTCATTCACACATGTTAAACACACAAACCCTGCATATTTAGGCTGAGTTCTTCTCTCAAATAGCGAACACTCTGTTCTACCTTGTGATGTCATGTGGTAATACAGGAGGTGCTCCACTGTGTTTTTAAACTCCATACACTTTCACTAAAATCATTTGGATAGTTTCAGGCTTGGAATTGTCCATCTCTACTAAACAAAAGGTAAAAGGAGCTGTTAACTTGAAAACTACCACTTCATGACATCACAAGGTGGAACAGAGCATTTTGAGCTTTGGAGATGTAGACAGAGTAATAATAAAGGATTACTCAAGCATGTGTGAATAAACAAAACACAACTCCAGGTATGTTTTTGAGGAGGTAACAGCAGTATAACATGGCTTAAAGCTCACAAGACTCAGTTTAGTGTAAGAAAACTTTTGAACACAGCAGCATAAGTCAGATTTTACAATTCAGTTAAAACTACAATTAAAATCACAATTTTAGTCACTCAATAAAAAAAAACAAAAAACACTTTTATATTTTGCTGAAGCTTCTCATTGCCCCTGTAAAGCACTCACACAAAGTAATGCTTGTATTAACATAGAAAAGAGCAGTAGTACTCTACAGAGAAGCTCTACAGAACATGTCCTTCCAGCTGGAGCAGCGGGGTGAGTGAGCAGAGGGGTGAGTGAGCAGAGGGGTGAGTGAGCAGAGGGGTGAGCGAGCAGAGGGGTGAGCGAGCAGAGGGGTGAGCGAGCAGAGGGGTGAGAGAGCAGAGGGGTGAGCGAGCAGAGGGGTGAGAAAGCAGAACATGTTGCTCTTGGTACAGAAGATAGGAACTGCTATAGCAAAATAGCTGATGGGTTGTTGATGTGCATGTGGTAAATGAAACAAAAGCCTTGTCAGGCTGCTGGGTCCGTTTCTGTCCTTCTTTGTGCTGCTCTGTGTCCATGTGTGACACAGCTCTAATGAGGAGCATTCCAGCGTTCTGACTCTGGCTCTCTTCAGGACAAGGCTCTGATCATGAGGACTGTTAAAGGTGCTTCTACCTCCTAATGTGCCAAATTTTAGCTTAGTGTCCTTCACAGCACTCCACCTATACATCCTTTCCTGTACTCTCTGCACCCTCTGTACCCTCTGTACCCTCTGTACCCTCTGTACCCTCTGTACCCTCTGTACCCTCTCTCTGGCAAACCCAAATTTTCACAATGGCAACTCCAAACTCTGGAGCCACCGATGCCTGATATCAGTCAATGCCAGTACAGAGGCTGAAAACAGCATTTATTTCATCAGCCAAAACTGATCCAAATGTGTTATGTAGCTGTTATTTATCTCCCCCGTAACCACACAACAGCTTTGTGTTAGTAATAAACAAATTCCACCATAGATTTCTGACCTCAATTAACTAATAAACTATAGGGATTCTAGAATGTTGTGATGTCACATGAACACAACCTATTGTTCTGCATGTTCTGACCCAGTGGACCCACTTCTCTTACTGGTATAAATATGTTTATTTTTGATGTGTTCATGTTTGTTTCCTTCAGATTTGTGTGAAGAGTCTCTGGATCCAAACATAGCTCACAGGAGACTGTCAGGATCTGTTCCTGGATTTGCCTTTTCCTCTCTCCCTCTCCTCCTCCCCTCTGTGTCCTGTTACTTGTCTCCCCTCTGTGTTCTGCTTTCTCCGCCTCCCTTCTGTGTCCTGTTACTCCACCTCCCCTCTGTGTCCTGTTACTCCACCTCTCCTCTGTGTCCTCTTTTCTCCACCTCCTCTCTGTGTCCTGTTACGGCTCCTCCCCTCTGTGTCCTGTTACACCACCTCCTCTCTGTGTTCTGTTTTTTCCACCTCCCCTCTGTGTTCTGTTTTTTCCACCTCCCCTGTGTGTCCTGTTTTCTCCACCTCCCCTCTGCGTCCTGTTACTCCTCCTCCTCTCTGTGGTCTGTTACTCCTCCTCCCTGGGAGTGGCTGCTGGCACACCTGTCTCCTATCCACTTCTCATCAGCTGCAGAATAAGAAGCATGGCTCCTCACCTGCTCTTCGCCAGTTTGTTGTTGCTACTTCTACTGTTAAGTATCACTTGCTCTGAGCTTTTTAGATTTTTTAAAATACTTTTGTAAATGTGATTTTTTCCTGCATCCAGGTGTCATCTACTATTCTCCCTGCCTCTTATCCTGCCAGCACCTGCTCACGGCCACAGACCTGCTCCACCTGCAAGATATCAAATACTCACCTTCCTGTAATAAACTTACCTTCTGGGTCATTGTACCATGACAGAGACTCCTGGTGTCTACAGACTGACAGTGACACACGAGGAAGGGAAAGGGGAAAGGGAAGAGAAGCAGTGTCCAGAACATGAGGACAGGTTCCTCTTCGGGCCGCAGGTCCTGAGCTCCTCTGGTCTGAGCGGGCGCTGTTACTAGGAGGTGCAGTGGAGGGGCTGGGTGGATGTACCACTGACTTACAGACCCAGAGCAGACAGAGAGGAGAGGAGGCTGGAGAGAGTCATCAGTCCTGGAGTCTGAGGATCAATGACAGTGGGTTCTATGCGTGCCACAGTAACACAGATCTGAGCCGTGTCCCACAGCTCAGATGAGATGGCTGTGCCCTCAGATAAAGCAGGCAGGGCTTCAGGTGTACCTGGACTTGGAGACTGGCTCTGCTGGAGGGCTGTTTCATCTGTATACCTTCAGCTCCATCTTCACAGAGTCTCTGTGTTCTGGGTTTGGTCTGAGCTCTTCCGGTTCCTCTGTGTCTCTGAGAAACTGAACATTTCAGTAAATGATTTACCAATGCATTCTGGGGTGCCAATATAAAATAGATTTTTATTTTAATAAGCACTTGGTGTTGTTCATTTTCACCTGTTGCCACTGGGCAGGTTAATGTTTAATTGCGAAATAAAATTCTGTTAAGAATTAAAGTGCATACATTTCTCCACCCATCCAAGAGACTTCTTCAGTTCTGACTGGATACTGCTAAGTCACTACCTTATATCTGTCTGAAGGAAGGAGGTAACAACACTGAAACTAACACACCCTAGTGTTTACGATAAGTCTATTAAACTACCCTATATCACCCATTAGCAGTGCTGGGAAGAACACTTTAAAAATGTAATTAGTTACAGAATACCAAAGACCTGAATTAAAATCTATTTTGTAACGTATTCCGTGATATGGTCCAATCTGAGTACATTATTCTAAGTATGTGTCGTAACGTCCAGAGGGACCAAAGATACAGACTCAGGAAAACAGTTCAACAGTGTTTATTAACAATACAAAAATGTGAATGATAGTTGTCGGAGCAGGTGGTAGAAGGCTGGGTCGGCGGTTGACGTTCTGGCACAGGTCATAGGTAGCGGGGTCGGGCGCTGGGGTGTTCGTACCGGTCGTGGAGAGCTGGATCGTAAACAGAGGTGCATGGATAGTCCAAGGAGCACAATCTGGCAAAAACAAGAAAGACCAACTGAGTACGGAGAGCATAGCAAAAAACGAGACTGAGCCAAGCAAAACTGTACCACAGAGGATACACTGACAATGTGGCGGTGTGTGTGGGAATCCTCGGCCCCTTTGTACTCCCCAGGTGGAGGCTTGATTGCTTGATCAGATGTAGGTGTGCAGTAGGTGGTGTCAGAGTCTCCGCCCAGCTCCAGGCACAGACACAGAGGGGAGGGGGAAGACAGCACAGAAACACAAGGACAGACTGGATTCATGACTGTATGTATAATAAGTATTTTTGGTACATGTATGTAGTTACTTCCCAACACTGCCCATTAAAGGCTTGAGCGATTATGCAAAATATGACTCAGAGACAGTTTACACCTTAGGGGCGAACAATGGACTTACTAATAACAGATGTGTCCGCCATGGACAGCCTGTGAATCGCGATCGCCTGCATTGTGACCGCCGCCCCTGCATCATGACCACCCTGCGTCAGTCAGTTAGGCCTTGCGAGAATGGCATTTTTGCTCTGTCTCTCTCATTGCCCATTTTATAATTTTTTTGTTACACACAAAAAAGTCATATTCAAAATTTAACTGATATTCAAAATGTAATTGATAATCTTTATTTGCACATGGGCTTAGTGTCTTTTGGCCAAATTTGAAGTGTTTGCGATGAAATCTGTGCGAGGAGATGTCCTAAGTACGATGCTGTGTGCTTTTGTCATCCCCGGGTTTGATGAATGGACGACTTCCTGTATGGTTTAGGACGGGGCCATCATATCATTTTTTGCATGTTCTGCAAATAGCATTTTTGCATTTTTTCCGGGTCGGGCTCCCATTGGCCCCATGAAAATCAAAGTTTGAAGTGGCGCTACTGAGTTGTCTTTCATTATTTCTTCTCGGGGTCTTCACTCAAAATAGAATTCATCAAGTTCTAATTTTTGATACTGGTCACTGACACGTCCGGTCTTGTTTACTGCTTGATTTTTGCCATTTTCCGGGCTCCGGACATGGTTTTATGTTGTCCTCTGTTCAAGCCTAATAATAAAAAAAGTGCATAGGTCAGAGGACAAGAGACGCAAAGGACTGATTGACAACTACGTGATTAGCCAATGGGAACAGTCTCTTAAAGTGACAAGGCCCATCTGCAGGCCTTGCTTAAACAGATATAAGGCAGTGACTTACCAGAACCCTGTCAGAACTGAAGAAGTCTCTAGGATGAGTGGCAAAATATATTCACCTCAATTTTTTTGTGCAGCTGACAGTATTACATTTTCTTTTGCAATGAACCTGTACAACTGAGGGATTACACAGATTTATTTAATTTAAAGTCAAAATAAACATATAATAATTACGATCCCAAACAGTACAAACTCATGTTATGAACTGTATTACTTTATAACTCAGGAGTGGAGCTGCTGTGTTCTGGACTGAAGAGCACCCCCTGCAGACTGCTCACCCTCAGGTGAGATGGTCTATAATGGTCTAATGCTGTTGCATTGTGTCCACATTAATCACTAATGTTGTGTCTTTAGGCTGTCTGGGTGTCTGGTCACAGAGAGGGGTGGGGGTGCTCTGGCCTCAGCTCTAAGCTCCGCCCCCTCCCATCTGAGAGAGTTAGACCTGCGCTACAACCATCCAGGACCCTCAGCAGAGCTCCTCAGTGCTCTACGGGACCACTCCCACTGCCCCCTTCAGTCTGTCAGGTGAGACCACTGCTTCTTGGTCTCTCGGGGGATCTTTCATTTGTTGACACTAGGTTCAAAACTCAGGGTTCTCTCAAGTGAGGACTCATGTGAGCTGTGTGTTTCAGACTGGATCCTGCAGGGGAACGATGGTTGGCCCCTGGACTGAGGAAGTGTAAGTAACACTGTATGTAGGTATCGGAGTGAATGGTTCACACCTTTTGTCCACTAGGGGCGCCAAACCCCAAGTTCAAGATGTCTGGGTACGTTATTTGGCCATTTTTACTTCTAGGTGTCTTGGATTTGCACTCAGATGCTCAGTCTCAGTAGGTACAAATAAACATCAGTATGAATATGTAAAAGTGAGCTGCCAGTTTGGGCCTAATGGAACCCCTTCAGGGGGGAGGTTGAAAGTGCAATGTTTGGCGCCCTCGTTGTAGACTGGGTGAGTGTGCATTTAAGACTAAACGATATAATGTTACTGTCACATCTATGTGTTTCTGCTCCACAGATTTGTGTGAAGTGTCTCTGGATCGAAACACAGCTCACAGGAGACTCCTGGTGTCTACAGACAGACAGATAGTGACACGTGAGGAAGAGGAAGAAGAGGAGGAGAGGGAAGAGAAGCAGTGTCCAGAACATGAGGACAGGTTCCTCTTCGGGCCGCAGGTCCTGAGCTCCTCTGGTCTGAGCGGGCGCTGTTACTAGGAGGTGCAGTGGAGGGGCTGGGTGGATATAGCAGTGACTTACAGGCCCAGAGGAGACAGAGAGGAGAGGAGGTTTGGAGACAGCCATCAGTCCTGGAGTCTGAGGATCAGACATGGGGAATACGCTGTTCATCACAACAAGAAACAAAGCATATTGTCCCTTCCTGCACCCCGCTGCTCCGGCCGAGTGGGCGTGTACCTGGACTCTCAGGCTGGATCTTTGTCCTTCTTTCAGATCTGCGAGAAAAGACTCATCCACCTCCACACTTTCAACAACTCCTTCTCTGAGCTTTTGTTTCCTGGGTTTTTATTGGATTTTTGCCTCACTCCTCTGTGAGTCTGAGAATATAGCTCCTCCTCCTTACCTGTCTCTTATGTTAACCTGTCTCTTATGTCGAGAAGGATTATGAATAGTCCCTCAGAAGTCATTCTTTGACACTTATCACCAAACAAGTATTATGTGAAAACAGCATTAAATGTAATTAAAAACTATGAAATGTACTCAGACTGGATGGACAATTCAGTTGGGAGCATATGTTCAGAGGTGGGCAGTACTCAGTTATATTTACCTGAGTAACTTTCTTTTCTAGCAGCATACTTTTACTCCTGCTTGAATAATATTTGTATCAAAGTAACAGTACTCTTACTTGAGTAAAAGTTGTGGTTCCTCTTCCCACTGTGAGTAAGTCTACAAGTGACAAAAGCTTTATGTTCACAATATGAAATGATTTTTTGTACATTTGTGTTTCTTGCAGCTCCTTCAGATATGATTTAGTTTGTCTCATTTTTGTGTCTGTCCTTTGAAAATACCAGATTTTGTGCATTATTTCATGTTTACTCCTTCAAATTACATGAACTTCAAAATATAAATCAGATGTCAGGAAAGTTACTCTTATTTGGTAGTACTTTCCCCAAATACTTTTTTTTGTACTTTTTTACTTCAGTAATTTCTTGGACCACTGCTTTGTACTTCTACGAGAGTAATATTATTTTGAAGTAACATTACTCTTACTTGAGTACAATTTGCACTCTGCACACATTTTCTTGCACACAATCATCAAGGATCTGAATATACATAATAAATAAACAGAGACAAGAGGTAGACTGATAAACGTTTTATTGTTGAGGTCATAGCTGTTGACATGCAGCCTAGCCAATCACAGACAGGGGCGGGGTTTAGAGGTAGAAAGGGAGGAGCTTATGCATATACAGGGGTGGGACTAAGAGGTAGGAACAGGACGTGAGGTAGGGGCCTTCTCCACGATCATTAGAAAAAGCTTGTCCGATCTGCTTGTAGATCTTGCATTAATTGAGAGTATTTTCGAAAAAGGTTTGTGTGAACACCCTGTTTCAAACCAGTGCTTCCTAATCTCGAAAAAAAGCTCATTTTAAGTCACTGTTCATTTTTAGCATACTTAAAGGGCCCATATTATGCTATTTTCTGATCTATGTAATAATGTTGTTTCCTCGTCACAAACAGACCTGGAGTTGTTTTGTTTCATTCACACATGTTTAACACACAAACCCTGCATATTTAGGCTGAGTTCTTCTCTCAAACAGAAAACACTCTGTTCCATCTTGTGATGTCATGTGGTAATACAGGAGGTGCTCCACTGTGTTTTTAAACTCCATACATCTTCACTAGAATCATTTGGATGATTTCAGCCCTGGAATTGCTAAACTCTACTGATTTAAAGGTAAAAGGTAGATGTTAACTTGAAAACTACCGCTTCATGACATCACAAGGTGGAACAGAGCATTTTGAGCTATGGAGATGTAGACAGACTAATAATAAAGGGTTACTCAAACATGTGTGAATGAAACAAAAAACAGGTATGTTTTTGAGGAGGTAACGAAATGAAACAAAAACAGGTATGTTTTTGAGGAGGTAACAACATTGTAACATGGCTTAAAGCTCACAAGAATCAATTTTGTGTAATATAGGTCCTTTAACATGGCTTCAGATCAGCCAGTATTTGCAAAGTTCTGATACCATACATTTACAGACGCATTCGAGAGGCACTGCACCTCACCTGGACATTAGGGGGTGCCGTGCTCTTCCCATTTTGATTCAAAGTTCAAATATATATTATGAGGTTCTGTAGTCTCAGCATGACTTTACATTCAAGACTATGGAAGAACAGACAGAAGGAGGCAAGGGCGTCGCCGGAGAAATATCTAGGTAGGACACTGGCACAAAATGACCAAGAATCTGTATACATTTATAATTAGTTCAGGCTTATTTGTAGAGTAAAAATGTTGCAGGTGGATCAGTCAGAATGATAGGCAATGACCAAAAATAAAATTACAGTTTGCTTATTAAAGGCCTGTACCTGATTTGAATGTATTCTTGTCAAAACGAATGCTCTTTACATCATGCATAGTATATTAAAAGCAGCTAACTTAGAAAAATCATTGAGTCTGTAAAATATAATCTATGCATTTTACATTGCATTTTGTTGTGTATCGTCCAGTCATGCGCCATGTTGTAATGTTGTTACCTCATCAAAAACATACATGGAGTTGTGTTTTGTTTCATTCACACATGATTGAGTAAACCTTTATTATTAGTCTGTTCCACCTTGTGATGTCAGGAAGCGGTAGTTTTCAAGGTAACAGCGACCTTTTACCTCTTGGTCAGTAGAGATTGGCAAGTCTGGATCTTTAACTATCCAAATGATTCTAGTGAAGGTGTTTGGAGTTTAAAAACACAATAGACCACTTCCTGTATTACCATATTACATCACATGGTGAAACAGTGTGTTTTCTGTTTGAGAGAAGAACTCAGCTTAAACATGCAGGGTTTGTGTGTTAAACATGTGTGAATGAAACAAAACACAACTCCAGGTCTGTTTGTGATGAGGAAACAAGATTATAACATGGTATAATACTGACACTTTATAATAGGCAGGGATGCTACTGAATGACACTATCTCAGACGGCTGTTTCTGTGTCATGGTGCAATACCACAGTGGCAGAAAGGACTAAAGGCAAACGGTTCAAACTGAAACATCTTCCTGACTCATGGTTCAAAATCAGGTACAGGCCTTTTAAAGAGGGGGTATTTTACTTCTCTGGGGTATTAACTGCTTGCACATAACATATTTAGATCGGTATATTACCTTTTATTGTTCTGACAAGCTATATTTGATGAAAACAATGTATTAACATGTTTTATAAGTTTCACTTTAATTTTTGATGCTCTGATGTGCTATCACAATAACACAATCAGTGTGAATCCCACTAATGAAACTACTGCACACCGCATCAGGTTTGTCAAGTTGTTGTGTACAGTTTTGTATCATACTTTTGTATATTTATGGAGAATTGTTATGTGGTAGCATGGATGATGTAGGCGGAGCTTGTGTGCGAAGCATTGCACAGAATCTTAAAGCTAACTGTAAGGAGGGTTTGAAGAGGGCCTGGGCAAGATCGCTAGATTACTTAAACATGCATGAATGACTTCTAAAACCTCTTCAGGCATGTTTTGATGAAGGAACAACGTTATAACATGGTAGACAGCTCAAAAATGCATAATACCCCCTCTTTAACCAAAAAAGTGAAACTGTCAAATGTCAAAATCATATTACAATAAAATTTAAGACATTCCTATTACATTGAACAGGCTACAAACAGACAGGCAGGTAGCTTGTGTTTTTTACAGGTAGCATTTTTAAGTACAGCGCCTTTTGTTGCCTTTACAATCTTTTGGTTTAAAACAGTCTGTAATGCATCGACCCCAAAGCCAGGGGGCACTCTTACTACACTCACTCTCCATGGTGGTCGTTTTGAGAGAGACCGAAGTGCAATCTCTCCCCAACGTATGCATTCTGCATTTTATTTACAAAAGGGTTAATGTTACAATATGTTTTTTATTCTTTAATGCGTAACTCAGTAGTTCACTTTTTCCACAGTGGTGCACCCCCTACATTTCAGTGTAAAGCACTTTGCAATCATAAAAACTGAGAAATAAAACAATTTCCAGAGGTGGGGAGTACTCAGTTACATTTACTTGAGAAAATTTTTAAAGAAATTGTACTTTTCAAAGTACTTTTCTAAGAGCATAGCACACTTGAGTAATATCTTGTCTGAAGCAACAGTACTCTTGCTTGAGTAAAAGTTTCGGTGACTCTTTGGTGAGTAAGTCTACAAGTGACAAAAGCTTTATGTTGACAATATGAAATGATCTGAACATGTGTGTTTCTTCCAGCGCTCCTTCAGATATGATTTAGTTATTAGTTTGTTTTGTCCTTCAGGTTACATTAACTTCAATTTATAAATCAGATGTTACTCTTTAAGTTACTCTTACTTGAGTGGTTTTCCCGAATACTTTTTTTTACTTTTCCTTGAGTAATTTCTTGGACCGCTACTTTGTACTTTTACTTGAATAATATGTTGAAGTAATGTTACTCTTACTTGAGTACCATTGTTGGATACTCTACCCACCTCTGACAGTTTGTAGTTTCTTGTTTCAGTGTGTCCCTTTCACTCTTATACTTGCGTGTGTTTAGTCCCAGGGATGGCCACCAGGGGCAGAGGATGTTTACTCGTATCACATACCAACTCACTTCACCATCACGCACATTTAAAAGTCCTATATTATGCTGATCATTTCAACATTCAAATGGCCTTTACTGTGTATCAAAACAATGCGAACAGTAGCTACCAATTTTACTTTTACCGGAAACTGGAAACTTCATACCTTAGGCAAAACTGATTTAATGCATACTGTTATTTAATACATACACAAACCCCCAAAAATACTTTTGGGGTTTGTAACTTGGACACTAGCCATGAGCTGCTACTGCCAGATTTGATCTTATAATGGCTATGCCTAAAAACTATGCTTTTCCTTCCTTTGTAATATATGTTAAAGAGGGGGTATTACACTTCTATGTGGCACTAATGGCTTACACTTAACATATTTACATCACCATGTTACCGTTTATTGTTTTGAAAATTCACCGAAAACAATGTATTAACATGTTTTATAAGTTTCAGTTTCATTTTTGACCCTCCCTCCACAGCCCCTTCAGAGCAAGAGCAGGGGTGACAGGCTTGTGGGCGGAGCCTTGTACTCATCCTGCTAACCATATCGCTATATTACTGAAACATGCATGAATGACATAAAACCTCTTCAAGCATGTTTATGTTGAGGGAACAATGTCATAACATGGTACGTGGCTCCAAAGAGTTAATTTTGCATAATACCCCCTCTT
>KN471925.1:0-32660 GCA_000787095.1 Periophthalmodon schlosseri
ATTTGATTCTCTTGACAAATTCACTGTGTTGCTTTTTCTCCAAATAATCCCACTGATTTTTAGTGAAATTTGAACAGTTTTAAAAGTTCTTCTGGGAACTAGAATCACAAATTAACCTGAGCTATAAACACAATGACTCACATCAGATTAATGAACTGTTAATCTGTGCTTGTTGTATCGGCTCTGTTCAAATAAACAATAAAATAAATAAGAAGTGTAGAGGATAATTTGCCCTTTGTAAATCTTGTATCTTTGTATCTTCCAAAGTACCAAAGAGTCCAGCGATTAGTAGTTAAAATTCATTTACTGGGCTCATCTTTGCCACAATAACACAGTGGAACATCTATTGGCCTTATTGAGCCCCGCCCACTTTTGCCTCTAAACGCTCCTTTCTTTGCGGTGGTTAAGAGGGAATCACATTCTTTTCAATGGCAAATTCAGGAACAGTTTCGCCTCGAAAATCTGACATAAAGTAGTGTTGATTTGTGTAAAATGTTCTATGTTCATGTGGCCAAAAAGTCAACTGAACACCTGACGCCAATTACCTGCCCCTTTTATACCTGGGGTTTCCACTCCAAACACCTAAACCGCAGCGCCCCCTAGAGGCTGGAGGTGCACAAACGAAAGGCAGTCAAAATGGCTCCTTCAAAAAGACTCAGGATTTACGACGCCTGGTTCCCTTCACTCTCACTGATTTGCTACATTATTAATCTGCATATAGTCGTCTCCAGTGGCGTCACAAGTCTTATTATTTGTGTTGCTGAAATGTTGTGATTTTTGGCTGTCGCTGTCTGATTTCACTCTTCGCCTGATCCCTTGTTACTACTGGCAACATATCAGACCCCACTTACAATTACGAATGCTTTGACTCATCTGTTGCTGGGGCAGTGTTCCTCACCGACTAGAACATGAACAGAAACCGACTTAAACCCAACGTGTGCGCGCTCACACGCTCCCACGGGGACCTGGGCACATCTCCTCCTGCCTCTCGCACACTAAATATGCAAACTACACAGACTGCCTCCCTACTGTGTTTTTTACTGTTATCTGCCACACTCGTCTTTCCTCCATCACGCATCTCTCACCTATTCCTCTTCTCTTTCTAGTCTATTACTTAGTCTCTCCATCTTTCCTCTCCTTTCGTAGCCATCTCATCCCTCTATTCTTGCCCCACAGGCTGCAGATGGTGCTTAATGGACGCATAACTGAGCGTAACTGCCTTGTGAATAATTCTACAGGCGCAAGGTGAGCCATAGGACGGCTCTATATGTGTGTGCGCATAGGAAGCTACGAGCTACAAGCCACAAACACGCCGGAGCCACGGCCTGATAATCTGAGGAAAGCCTTTATCGACAGTTACAGTGTAAGGTAGGGCTCCAAGATGAATCGCAATCAAGATAAGAAATAGTAGAGCTCGAGCGATGTGGTTTTTTTTTCGTGACCGATGCCGATTATTTAGAATCCATAGCAACCGATGACGATACTTTTGGGCCTGTTTTGATTATTTTTTCCCAAATTATGCCATTTAAATTTACTACAAACTCCCCTCAAGCCCTTCTTTTTATCTCAAACCTATAAGAGCAGTGTAGTCCTGTTTCACTTCACATTAAAGTGGTAAAGTTTTCTATTTTCTAGGCAGCAGAGCCAAAACAAAAATATCAGCCTGTGCTGGAGATTTAAGGCCGATAGCCCATACGCTAAAAGGTTCAAATATTGGCCAACTGATATACTGCTCCATCTGTAATAATTAGCAAATCGCAAAGGTTGCAAGTTTTGAGCTACTACTCCCCCAAGCAACACAACCTCCTGTCTTCTTCTGTATAAAAACCCTGTAGTTTATTCATTTGATTCAAATTTATTTCTGTAGCACAAAACAACTTCAGCTGACCAAAGTGCTTCACACACAACAAAAAAGAAAAACAATACCAAAACTGTAGGAACATGTTCAAATTATCATTCTCGTATTGCAGTGGTGGAAGAAGTAGTCAATTTTGTTACTTAAGTAAAAGTACAGATACCAGTAAAGTACCACATGAAAAAAATCTACTTAAGTATTAAAGTACCTCTTTAAAAATGTTTGTTTTGCTCAAACTACGAATGTGTTAAAAATAAACCCTCAGGCTTTTCAGCATGTCTCAGACAACGATAAAAAATACTTTTACTTTTCAGCCCAGTTAAAAAATGTAGTGAAGTAGAAAGTACTGGTACTGCTCTCAAATGTAGAAAAGTAAAAGTATCCACATTAAAATCTACTTAAGTAAAGTACAAATACCTAAAATATCTACTTAAGTACAGCACTTTTGTTTTGTTACGTTCCACCACTGTGTATTAGTTATATTAGATTTCAGTTAGACCTGTCACGATAACACATTTTGAAGAACGATATATCGCTGAAGAAAATATAGACAATAAACGATAATACTGAAACTCATTTATGTCTTTGTCTAAAATCTAAACGTGCAGATTATCGTTAAAAATATGAGCTGGAATAAATAAACAGCAGAACGAAACACTTTAGACACAGTAGTTAGTTTGTAAGTCATAGACGTTATTTATTCAACCATCTACAGCTCGAATCTTATCATAGTAATAGTAATAACATTGTAATAACAAAAACATTCCCATTAGTACAAATAAAAATGATAGATACGATAAATATTGTTCCCCAAAGATCACTATCCCCTCATGATATATTAAATAAGCTGATATAGTATTTGCGACAGGGCTAATTTCAGTTTTATGGTCAATTCTTCAGAACGAGTTTAAAATGTGAACTTAGAACAGAATCCTACTATTATAACATAAATCGTTAATCTAATTGCAATTGCTGTTTTTGTCCGAAAAATTTTAATGAGATATTTTTCCCAAATGGCTCAGGCCAAGTGTAAGGCTTTGTACCAGAAGAAGACCCTACCTGCATGTTAAGGATGTGTTTTCATAAAATAGCTCTTCAAATATGTACACTTCAAGGCTGCCTCTCTGGTGAAATACAGAACATGGTTTGGGGGAAAAAAGGCTTTTTACTTGACATGAGCAATAACAATTATAAGAATGAATATGGTCTCAGTTTTCAGCCTACACTCGATGTGTGGAGTCATCCCAAACAAATCAGCTTTTGTAACAAGGTCAACACCAAACACCAAGTTAGCAAGAAAATACCCAGGTTACTTAAATATTTTTTTCTATATAGTTAATATTTTTATGCAGTTGTCAAATTAATTAATTCTCAAATCAATGTCTGTGTAATCGCTCAGTCGTTTAGGTATAATCCATTGTAAAAGAAAAATTCACTGGAACTGTCAACTGGAATAAAGGTTCTTTGAGTGAAGACGTTTGGCTGCTCATCCAAAGCCGCTTCTTCAGTTCTGGTCAGATCACTGCTGGACACTGCCTTATATCGATCTTAATTTAGCTTATTTAGCTCCTCCCTTCAGACAGATCTAAGGCAGTGTCCAGCAGTAATCTGACCACAACTGAAGAATCATCTCGGATGAGCAGCCAAACGTCTTCACTCAAATAACCTTTTGTCCAGTCACAGAATTGAAGTTTTCTTTTACTCTCAAATCGATAATTAAAAGTTAATGCAGATGAGGGTTTACCATAGACTGTTTATATAAATGGACATAGCTGACGTACTAACCGCCGCGTTCCAAATAGGAAATGATCATGGGCGCACTTCCAGCTCCATCGACTCTGGCTCCAAATCACTTTACATTGAAAAACTGTGGCCCCTCTCTCTGTAACTGCTGCAGTGAGTCTCATCATTTTGGTCTTAAATGTTCGTATTAACCTGGTCTACATGATCCTCGTGTTTTTATTTCACTATTTTGTCCGTAAATCAAGATATGAACATTAATAACAGACAAATCAGGCGCCTTCTTTCCACGAGGTCGCTCCTGCTAGCGTTAGCAACAGGTTTGATTGACAGCGTTGCTAAGCGCCCACTCCATGTTAAACCAGTGGTGCGAGCAGGAAGGGGCGTTACCTTCAACAGCCTCGCTCTGGATTGGCTCTTTGGTTGCTATGATACTCGCAGTTGGAATTCCAAATATGGAACACAGCTCCAAATCCGCCCCTATAACTGCTCTGGCCTCGATGAGCATCATTTGACCGGAGCCGAACGCTGAGGTGACGTCACACTCGCTCAGTCCACTTCTTTATACAGTCTATGGGATTTACTAAAGAAACTAGTAATATTTTCCATGGCACAGTTTGATTGGAGGAATGTGACCACACGTTCTGACGTATAGGTAACCCATTATAATCCTGACACTGAGGAATTTCACCCATTTATTTAATCCCCACTCTTTGGTTAGGATTCATATTCGTAAATCACATTTCACATTAGATGGCGTTAGATATATTGAGGTGATATAAAGTTATGGGTCAATTTTCAGAAAAGAAAATGTGCTAACAGAAGCCATTATCATAACAGGTCTCAATGAGATTAGGTCTGATTAAAAAGAGACAAACGGGGCAGAAGAGGATCATATTTATCTACAGATTTTAAGTGGAGATGAGTTGGCCAAACCGGGGATACGGAGATTGCGGACCACGTAGTTCCTCTGGCTCACACGGGATGAGTGAGGGACGGAGGGGTTCTGCTCAGATGAAGCGCTGGTTTGTGACGGAGCACTCTGAGCCGTGTTATGAAGAATACTTCCTTTTATCTCATAGGTCCAGAGCAGATCCGCTGCCTGAAAAACAACAAAACAAACTGTTATCAAGGTACAATTTGTCTCTTTTGAAATACCAACCTCTCTTCTATTGAAGCTTTTGTGGTCACCTTGATTTGAAGTCTGGCTCTGCTCCTCCTGCTGTTTGAGGCTGGCGTGAAGGACAGTGTGATGAGTGCACCAGTCGAGTTGATGGGTGGGAGCATCCCTGAGTCAGGGGCCACCGTAAACTCAGAGCCGCTCCCTGGCACAAACACTGCAGTGTACGGCTCTGGGCTTCTACAGGGGAACGCCGCAAATTAACACGCCGTGATTAAAACGTCCGCCCAAATATTTGATTAAAATGTGTGTGTGAATATCGACGTGTACAGGTGTGTGTTTTTGCTTATGTATATGTGTGTATAAACAGGTCTTCTTTCCTACATTCATGAGAGATGAGTTTAGTTTTTTTCTGTAAATAGATTTTCTTTAGTCTTGTATTCTATATGTTAAGAGGCTTAGGCAAAAAAGTGTAAAACTTCAGCCTAAACCCTTCGGTCTGTAGAATAACTCAAGTGTTATGTGTTATTTTTTGTGATATTCATGATTATGCTCAGTGACCAAGGAAAATAAACTAACTATTCCAATATAATTCAAATCATATTAAATGAAATGATAAGTTTTCTTCGTCCCACTCCTTTTTGAGCTTAAATAAGAAAAATATGTGAAATGTGCATTAAGTGCACTGGACACATGTACACTGACTCATTAATCGGCTGGAAATAAATACATGAAATGAAATTATGAAACACCAATGTAAAATGATTCATTTGTGAAATAGACCTTGAAGTGCTCGTGAGCCTGAAGCCCACAGCTGACGTTTTCCCAACTCCTGACGCCTCGATGTGGATGACATCATCAAATAATGGTTTTGTGGCAATCAGAGTGATTGGAAACTCCCAGGTGCCTCCGGACACACACTTCACAATCACTGAAGCTCGGGACCTTAACGGACACATAATAAAATACATACAAAGGAAAGTGTAATAATAACTTAACAATGTGACTGAACAAAATCAGGTGGGAAAAAAACATGAAGCTCAAACTGTATTTACAGATAAAATATTACAAATACATGGTGCCCATAAAGTCTAAAATGTAATTACAAAGCCAAGTGATTAATTATATCTGTTCTATTGTACTCAGTGGTTATAAGTGTTTAATCACGCTGGGTTCTGTGTGTTCGCGAGTTCCTCAATCAAACATTTCCAGACCGTTAGATTGAAGGGAGGGACCAACTCCGTTTGTACCACGTTTTACCAGATCTCACACCTCTGGATTTCTTTCTATGGGGCTGTGTTAAAGATGTCCTGTATCGAACAAAGATACGGGACATTACTGAACTAAAGCAAGAGATACAGATGCGACAGAACCATTGATGAGGCTCTGCTGCAGTGAACATGGCAAGAAATCCAGTCCCGTCCTGATGTGCTTCGTGTGACTAATGGAGGACATATAGAGGTGGATTAAATGAGGTTAAACACTGAGTACAAAAGAACAAGTCTGATTAATATATCTGATCAATTTCCTGTAATATTTTTTTAAATTGAGACTTTACGGACACCCTGTACATTGTGTGCATCTGTACTTACTGAATGCTTCCTGTGTTGCACTACAGTAAAAGACAACCACAATCGCGCCACAACACGTGTCTATTCCTACTCATATATTAGCTGTTCTTTGCTCACGGTGAAAGAATATCATGTAAATGGAGGGTCCTATAGCGGCCCCATAGTCCCCATCATTTGCTCATGCAGAAGTCATTAGCTCTCAGAGGTATTGATTCTGCCAGGGCACGCCTCATTAATGGACTGCACAGATGAAGACAGCGGCTGATAAATGAACACGCTCTGAGCACAGCGGGTGTCATACACAGTACAGTACAAACGACAGGGGCACGAGGTCCTTTCCACAGCCTTATCATTAAGTATTCAGAACGATAACTAAAGGTCCTCATTTTTCAGTTAAAGTACAGCAAATATAAGCTGTGCGGGAATATGACCTACATTTAGAGCAATGTTAAACACGACCTGAGGCGATGGAACATGATGCTGGTCCGGGACAACCTTTAGCTTTTAAGAGTCAGCACATACAGACAGTAACAGATGAATGCAGACGAGCACACCTTAAGGAGACAGTAAGGGGAACAGTGTGAAGCTGTAGTGAGAGAGAGGGAGCAATAAATGAATGCAGTGTTTACCAAGAAAGGCTCAAGTACATTATCAGTACTGCACACAGCGGAGGCTAGAGGCTACACACAGACTGTCTGCATCCCCCTGTTGTTATTTCTTGAGTGATGTGTATATATTAAAGAAATGCTGTCTGCTTCATTGTTGGCGTATTTCTGTTGCTTTCCTTCACAGTGGGAGACGACGTGTTTGTTATTCTGCTGTGTTTCTGTGTCTCTTTGGTGAAAAGGGCATATGCTTTTTTCATTTGAATAATACATAAAAACAGCTTCATTTTTCTTCATCTGTGGGCTGTCCACTGTTTAAATGCGTCAGTATATGAAAATGTGTTTTTCATTATATCTCATTTCTATGATCTTACTGTGGCTTGCTTGGCTTGAGTGGACTGTAGAGCAGATGAAGGGTGAGTTTGACGACACCAGAGTCAAGATCTTTTTTTGCTGTTTCAACGATGGCACAAAGACTTTGTTCAGCTTCAGGCTCTCCGTGCTCTGAGTGAACTTCACACAGAAAGGCTTCCTTTGTCACTGCATTAAAACATGAAAAACTTTCATCTTTTGTTTCTATCTATTTTAAATAAAACATTATTTTTAATGAATAAAATGTCCAGGTAAATGCCACACACCGTCTTGCTCTCCCAGCCCACATCCTGTCAGCAGTACATCCACTCTCTTCTCCAGCTGGCAGCCGGCTTCACACTGAATTAAGCCGAGAGGTGGGCTCTCAACAGGCACTTCTGTGGGAATCCCACTGAGTGAGTAAATCCAACAGATGGTGGACAAATCCTGGGCTGACCTAAAATAAAGGTGAAAACACAGTTTAAACTTAACTTTTTTAGTTTGGAATAATGACTTTGTATCTATACAGAACGTGTTATTCTGATCAGTCAGCAACTCATCAGTCATCTTGAAAAACTGTTGTCTCCATTGAAAATAATGGTTTGTTTTCCCCCACTGAGGTATTCAAACATGAAATGATTTGTTCCCTCAAACGCTGACTGCATCTATAAATGTAATAAAATATAAAAAGAACCAACCTCTGACTATGGGCATTGGAGGGTGAGCTAATGCCAAGGTCACCAGGGAACTCCAGGGTGATGCACAGTCGAGCTCTTTCAATCTTCATAGAAGATGGTGTGAACACAACTGGAACATCAGCGCTGGCTCCTGCATCTATCTGTAAACCTGTGGCACAACATACAGACCCTTCATAACAGGAGCTGTGTACATGCTTTACACCGACCACTGCACACCCCTACATCTCCCACATGCTAGTGCCATATGGCCTATGACCGGCCTCCTGCTGGTGCCCAGAGTCAGGACTAAACCAGGACTAAACCAGGACTAAACCAGGACTAAACCAGGACTAAACCAGGACTAAACCAGGACATGGGGAATCAGCGTTTCAGTTTTCTGCAGCTAAAACCTGAACAGTCTTCCTGAAGATGTGAGACAGGTTCTGTTTAGCTGCATATGACTGAAAGGTTTTTATTCTGCCTCTTCTCTTTTAATGTTCATTTTATGATGATTATTTATGATTATTTTTGTTTTGATTTATTGCATTGTGATTTTAATGTCTTTCTTATTCTGTAAAGCTTTTTGAATTACTTTGTGTATGAATTGTGCTGTACAAATTAACTTGCCTTTCCTTGCCTTACATTATTACAACACACCTTTGAAGTGGCTCATGGGGACAGTAAAACCACCACAGTAGTTTTGGTTCTCATTTGCATATTCATCTGAAAAAGAGAACAAAATGATGTCTGTATGTAGTCAGACCCATCTTTTCGAATGTGTCCATTAGTGTAGAGCCTGTGACCTGTCAGTGTTGCATGAAGCACAGCCTGGAGCTCCGTGGGGTTAGTGAAGGGAATGTTGATGGAGGCACTGGAGCCCATCTTGGATGAAATGCTCACTGGCTTCTCACATTCTGGATTAAGGCCACATCCACTCAGTGAAAAAGACCACTGCTGCAACTAGAGAGTTTAAGATAAGGAACAGACAACGTAAAAACAAAACATTTGCTAGATATCCTTCGATTGGAACAATACAGATGCTTGCTTGAGTAAAGGTACATCTGGTCTATAAAAGCCGATATATAGCTCCTCAAGACTTAACACTGACGATTTGAAGCGATGAGGCACACAATAAAATGGCGCCATCTGTTTAAAGTGTTTTGAAAAGTTCAGGGATGGTGATTTATATAAAACGGTTTGTGTGCGATTACCTGAGGGCATGAAAAAGTGATCTCTGATTTGTGGTCTCGTTCTCCGATGGATGATGGACTAAATCGGACGCCAAGCTGAGAGGAGGAGTGTGGCTGCAGAGTAAGCTGAGGCACACACACGCGCACACACACACACACACACACACACACACACACACACACACGCACACACACAAACACACACACACACATAGAGATGGGGGAACAAAGGATAAACACTCTTAAAAACAAATCCGCTGCATTGCACAGCTCGGCAACTCATAGGTTTATATCCAGACAGTTTTCCTTCAAAAGTAATAAACCATCATTCTCTAAACCCCTTATATAAAGCAAAACAACAATGATATTTTCAATTTGTTTCCTAAAAAAAGGCACCGGTAATAAAAGCTCCAGATAATTATAGTATTCTTAAATTTCCAGCTTCAAGTCACTCAAAGCGCTTTACATCAAGGAATCACTCACCCATTCACAAACACATTCATACACCAGTGTACGCAGACACTGGGGGCGAGAGGTGGGTTCCATGTCTTGCCCAAGGACACAAATACAGTATTCATCTGTAGGAGCTGGAATCGCACCGCCAACCTTTGGATCAGTGAATCTGACACTCTACCAACTGAGCCCATTTCATAATCTCCTCTAATGAGCTCTCAAATACAGTAGTAGCTGCCAGTGTGTCCAAACTTACATTGTTGGAATCCATCTCTAGTGTATAATTCCGGGGGTTAGTGTTTGATATGGTCAACTCCACTGGCTCGGATGTCGGATTAACTAAAGGGAGGGTTATCTTGGTCCACCTGATTTGCACACAAAACATACATATTTGTGATTTTATATATATTTATGTTTTTAATCTCTAGACTTGTTCTGTGACGGTGTAACACAACAAGCAATAGGTTTAATTATGGTGTGTGGTATTGTGGCCAACCTACTTTCCCAGATGACACTTGACCTCGGGTAACACAACAACCGGGAGAGGAAGTGCATAGAGCTCCAGGCAAAACCAGAATTCATCTCCTATCTCAGACTGAAAAACAACACTAAAAAAACAGAACCAAAAATGGAAATTACTTACCAATGTGAGTTTAGACCACTGCAAATCCAGTTACAATATATATACAGCGATTGTGCCCCGACACTTACCTGCCTGTGCTTTTCCCTATCGCACGAGGGGCAAAGATAACCTTGTAGTTCAGAGTGTGGCGTGGGGGAAGTGAAAAGGACCTGTCACCACTGAGACCATGTCCTTCAAGCAAAACCTCCAGGTCTAGTTGGTCTTCGCTTGGATTATTGATGGGGAGCTCTATGGCAACATTACCCTGGGAACACACAGGTTTTGCGTTCACTTTGACAGTTGATGTGTCTTAATCTAATTTGAAAGTAAGCACTTTCTCACTTATAATACTAAACCCAGCACTGAATATAAGATTTTTCCTACATTCAGTGGTGGAAGGTAACAAAGTAAAAGTAGTAGTACTGTATTTAAGTAGATCTTTTTTTTTTTTTTTAGGTATCTGTACTTTAATTGAGTACATTTTAAACTGGATACTTTTTACTTTTACTCCACTACATTTGAGAGCAGTATCTGTACTTTCTACTCCACTATATTTTTGAACTGGACTGAAAAGTAAAAAGTACTTTTCATGATTTGAGAGGTTATTTTTATCATGTTTGTGGTAACATCCTGACTAAAGGTTTTGAGTTCAAGCTTCGGCTTTGAGCAAACAAAAATAAATACACAAAATTTATAAGAAAAATCAAGAAATAGATTTGTATTGTTACTGTTGACCAAAATATGTATAATTTTTTATCAATATCACTACATTTAACCCTTGAACAAATGAACACTTGTGTGAAATACTTTTATACTTAAATCCTTTTACTTAAGTAGATTTTTTCATGTGATACTTTTACTTGAGTATCTTTTTACCTCTGTATCTGTACTTTTACTTAAGTAACAAAATTGAGTACTTCCTCCACCACTGCTTACACTGTGTTTTCAATATACATGAATAAGCATTAGGTGCTGCAAACGCCCAGGCTGCATAACAAAGGCCTTTTCTGAAAGGGTCTTACAGCAGAGTGGCGCAGCGGAAGCGTGCTGGGCCCATAACCCAGAGGTCGATGGATCGAAACCATCCTCTGCTAAATGTGCTCTTTTTCATTGGGTGTAAAATAATGAAAGGCCACTCGGATTTACAAGATAAACATACCTGAATAGGACATTGAACATTAATATTCTTCAAAGGCTCTGCTGCCTCACAAATAATCTCTAGGGTAAAATACACTTCATAACAGCCTTCTTCGCCTGGAAATGACAGTGTGTGAATGGCACAAATAACATTGTTTTGTTGTTTATCTAATCACAGCTTATTTACCTTTCTCGGGCATCTCTACAAATGACACACAGCCTATAAACCAGAAGGAAAAAGGATTGAATTAATATTATGTGTAACATTTTTCTGAAGATGCCTTTTCAGTATGTGCCATTATTTTGTTTACCGTAACACCAGACATATGGTAGAAACACACCTTTCTGCGTTCCTCGTTTTGACGGTGATATAATCAGTCTGTAGGGTGCAGTTTGACCTGGTTTAATGTCCACATAATTAGGGCCACTTATCATAGATAGATCTGTCTCTACCTAAATTCACACAAAGTTTCCAAATAAATTGATGGACTAAAAAAATCGTTTGTTTAGGTGTGGATACCTTCAAAGCAAGTTTGGTCCTGCTGTAGTTTGGAACATTCAAGTGTGCCTCAGTGCTTCTTCCTACTGGACAGCGTAGTAAGAGGTGGTCCACAGGGAGGGGGCGCTCTCCTACTCCTCTCAGGGTAAACAGATGCTCAGTTCCATTACACTCATTATGTAAAGTCAACTTGCCCTAGAGGAGGGAAAATGTTCACATGAACAAGGCAAAGCAAGTTTATTTGCATAGCTCAGTTCTTTACATAATATTTTAAGATATTTAAATCACAATACAAACAAATAAAAACATAAATAATCTGAATACAATGATTTTTAAGAGAAGTGTGCAGTTTGCACAGCTAAACAGAAACAGTTTTGAGCCTGGATTTGAATGTTGTAAGAGTATAGACCTGTCTCACATCTTCAGAAAGACTCGTTCCAGCAGCTTAAAACTGAAACGCTGATTGATTTGATGCATCTGTTAAAGTTCAAGTCTAAAGAGAGTCCATTATTACCCCAAGATTTCTAACCTGATTTGAAGGTTTTAGAGAGAGACTGGAGGTGACTGCTGACACTTTCTCTTCATTTCTGTGGGCCAAAGACTATGACTTCAGTCTTATTTGAATTTAGCTGGAGAAATGTAATTCTTGTCCTCTAGATAGAACTTGAATCAATTTTATGCAGTACCAGAGATGCCCACCCAGTCCTCTAGTCTCTGTAAGAGGATCCCATGATCAGCAGTGTCGAAAACAATGCTCAGATCTAACAGGATAAAGACTGAGACTTTGCCTGCATCAGTGTTCAGGCAGATGTTTTTGTCACCTTGGTAAGAGCAGTCTCAGTGCTGTGATGGGGTCTAAAACCTGATTAGAAAACATCAAATTAGTTGTTTATTAAGAGAAAGTTAGTAAGCTGTTGGTAAACAACTTTTTCAAGGACTTTGCTTAAAAACGGCAGATTTCAGATGGGCCGGTAATTGTTAAGTGCTGTGGCATCAAGATCGCTCTTCTTTAGGGGAAGCTTAATGACCACAGTTTTCAAGGCTCGTGGGAATGTGAGGCAGTGGAGCTAAACTGTTCAGAACAAACTTTAGAAATCTAGAAATCTATTGGGCAACACATCGAGGCAGCATGTAGATGGAGCTGGTCTCTTGGACAGTCTCTTGCCAGATGTTTGCTCATATAGTAATGATTTAAAATAGCTAAAATGTGCATATCTTTAATTTTCATTTGTCAAAAACACTGTTGGTTTTGTTTTTGACTACTAAACATGGCAAACTGACAGCAGACATTTTTTTGAAGTTGAATTGATTATGATATTGCAGGCATTTTTGAATTTTGGCAAATAGAGGCACCAAAACAGTTTTTTCCCAAAAGGCTAGAAACAGCCCTGGACACAGTAGTTGAGTTCTGTTTTTCCCCGGACTTTTTGGCTAATGAACCTTTGTTTGTTGCTGCCAGCTAACAAGAGACAAAGTGAATTTTAGTTTGCTGTATAATTTAAGTTGCACTCAATTGTGATAAAAGCAAACTGAAAAAATAAACATTGAAAAACCCTGACAGATATCTTATTTGAGTAGATATATAATGTGTTAAGCAACACAAGCAATAACAGATAAATGCAGTTAAAGTGCTTGTGAGACAGACTCAGCTGTCCCAGCCTGTACAGAGAGTGGATGAATGCAGACGGCTGTAACTGCCTGTGGAATGTTCCCTCTAAAAGCCCCTCCCCCATATTTCCTGTCAGCAATGCATTGGTGGTTCAGTGGTAGAATTCTCGCCTGCCACGCGGGAGGCCCGGGTTCGATTCCCGGCCAATGCAAATCCTTTAGTTTTCTACTTATCTATAGATAAGATTGTAAACATGGAACAGACACCAGTATATTTCATGATAATATGACGAGGAAAGTAAAGTAAGTCTTTGATTTTTGCCATAAAAAAATGCTACCGCAGAGGATTTGTACATTACCATAACAATGCGTTGTGTGGCTGGGTGAAAAGTCAAGGGATAGCTGGCTTTAGTACCCGCTGCGACACAGAAAACCTCTGGTCCAGAGAAGTCTTCTCCACAGATAGTAGCTTTCATTTTCAAGTCCTGATCACTGTCATTGTGCTATAAACAACAAGATGTAGTCATGGATGTCTTATAAGAAAACATGAAGCATGCATATAATCATGTGAATACTAGGCCTGTCACCATATCAAATTTTGAAGTGCAATATATTGCTAAAGAAGATATAGACGTTAAATATTTATGTTAATATTGAAACTAATTTATGCCACTGACACGAACTTTTAAGTAGAATTATCACCCGAAACTATTCTAAATGTTGCCTGGGATCCAGAACACACATTTCTTCAGTACTTTATGAAGATGTGAGTCTGGTCACCGGTAAATCTCCCCGTTTTCAAATAGGAGTGATTGACAAGTGGATTAGCCAATGAGGGACACACATAGTCCTTCCGTATCAGAAAAAATAAAGGAAAAAAATATCACAGGGGGCTGAAAAACATGGAGGATTTCTGTAGAAGCAATGAGCGAAGCACTAAACTAAAACTTTGATTTTATTTGTAAATCATAGGTGACCAATAAGCTCCTTTATTTCACATCAATGAAAAAAAAAAGAATCTGACTGGACGATCATGTTTGAGATGCGACGGAGGACGTGGAGACCAGACTGATATCAATCTGTATAAAAAATACAGAGATCAGTCTGGATTTGCTAGGCAATTGTAAACGTGTAATATGGTTAAAAAACACAAACTGCATTAAATAAATAGCAGAATGAAACACGTTAGTAGTTCGTTTGTATCTATAATGAATCATAGAAGTTATTTATTCAACCATCTACAGCTCAAATCTTATCGTAGTGAAAAAAAATAAAATAAAATAACAAAAAGACGATCACAAGAAATATTAACCCCAAAAATGATTGTTGCATCTAACATACACAGAGCGATAAGTTGATATAGTATTAATTGTGTCAGGCCTAGTGAATACTCCAATTAACTTACAAGTGGTATATATTGTGTTATCGAGTGGTACGCCGGTGTGTTGAAGTCCAGATGTGCAGTATTTTCCTGTAGAAATATGAAACATAACCTTTAGAGATGGGTAAAACGACAGATACTTCCCATTATAAGTGAATAGTATATTACCTGTGTTGTAACCTTGGCTTCCAGCATGAAGGCTCTAGTATCACACCAGGATCTTAGGACCATATTGCATGTGAATGTTCCCACTGAGCCAGCTTGAAAGCGCAGTGGGATCTCAACACACCCACAGTCTATTTAACACAGCGCAAAAAGCATAAAAATGAGGATACACATAGAGATGAAAAAAATAACACACTGTCAATCCACGCCCCAGTTTAATTTGTCAGAACCAAAATTTAAATTCAGAACCTGTAGTAATGTACCTGCAAGATTCTCCCATGGTATTTTGTGGTTTTCATGTACAGGAATATTAACAGTTTTTGGTAGTGTGAAGTACTGTGGTAAAGACACCTCGATGTTGTACACTACCCCATTTTCTGACTCCTCCAGACAAACCTGAGAGTACGAGAAGATATCCAATGTTCAACAAACACAGAAAAAGAACATAGATTTAACTAAAGTGAATGCACATACCTGTCGCTTTCTAAGTTTGTGCAAAGCTGTGGCTCTCCTCACACTACTATCATGTAAAGTGTGTGTCAGAGAGCGCCTCCTGTGTTCATCTTCGCTCATTCTGTGTTGGCCCCATATAGCCAGCGCTTGCTCCCAGGCCATATTAATTATTGGCAAACGGATAACTTCTCTGCACACCTCACCCACTTTGCATTGTAGGCTTAACACTGATACACTTGCATCTTAATAAAGAAGTAAAAATGTATCAGTGGACAGCATATTTTAAGATAAAAAAAAGTTATTATTATTATTATTATTAAAGAAGCTCTGTTGTGCTTGTGTCGCTCTATAGTTATAATCTATGACACCCATGGATGATTATGTTATAATTTGCACATTTTAAATCTCAATATTCATCTAAAACGACTTAATAAAAGAAAGAAGCTGACGTCACCGTAAAAGTCATCACAACAAAGAGCTGTGTAGCTGTCGGCCCCTCCTAGTGAGCAGTGGATTTTTTTTCATTTGTACCAAAATGACTAGGTGATGCTGCCGAATCCTACACGAATCATCGATTAAGAAAATAAAACTGAAGAACGAAGTAAGTACAGAGCAGTGGGCGTGTGCCAGTGGCAGTGAAAAGGAGGATCAGTAACAACTTAAACAACTATAACATGGTTAAATGTTCTGAAAAGTCAATTTTGCATAATAGGTCTGATTTAATAATAAAAAGTACAAATCTTACCAGCGCTTGAGTTAACATGTTCACTTGGCTTTGCAAAGAGTGTCAGAGGTTGAGGCAAATCTGCTGTAGCCTTCACCATGTACACAATATCTCCAACCTTTCAAAACATTAAAGAATTAACAAGACAAATCTAAGTTAAGCTTTAAGTTGACAAAAAGCCAAAACAACCTGTGGAGATTTTTGTTATTTTTTTGTTTGTTGTTTTTGTAATACGATAAGATTCGAGCTGCAGATGGTTGAATAAGTCACTTCTATGGCTAATTATTGCTTCATCTGCTATTTGTCTGTTGCAGCTCAGGCCTTTTAATGATCCTGTCTATTTAAAAATGGTTTACTGGGACTATCTCGCTTTATTTTAATTGTATCAGTGGCATAAAGTAGTTTCAACACTATCGTTTATCTTTGTATTTCTCTGTAGCAGTATATCAGTCTTCAGAGTTTGTTGTCGTGGCCTACCTGTGGACATGTGAGCAGCACACAACAGTATCTACTTCCAAGACTAAAGGGCAGGTAGTCTATGTTCAGAGCATGTTCTTGACCTGATTTCAGAACAACACTGTTCACTGCGCACAGGAACTCGCTGTCTTCTTCATCTGAACACAGAAATAGAGCAAATAATCAAACTATTCCAAGCTATGCCATGTATGCATCCGTGCGTTCAGACTTACTAGGATCTGACAGTTTCCCCTCCGTCATCTTTTTCACCAGGGGACTTGTAGAGGGAGGAAAGGAAGAGTGAGAACATAATTATTATTCATTCCAATGTAACATACTCCTGAACCTGCTGGAGAAGAACCAGCAACGACCTCATCACCATCTACGTCTGACGAGGAAGTGAAGAAATGTTTTGGCTTTGAAGATGTCTCAGGTGGTTAGAGACGCATACTAACCAGGCACCTTTAATGTCAACTCAAAAGATCTCATGTGGAACAGGAGTAAATGAAACCAGACATCAGGTTTACATATAGAGATACTGCTCATGTATTTCTATTGAGTGAATCTAGTTTCCATTGTGCAATATAAAGGTATTTCATCACTGTAAAAACTCATGCTGTTACTTGGGTTTGCAGGAAGTTTGCTGTTGCTGGTTTGGCTTCTCCGGCTTCAAGGGATTGTTCACGGAATCAAAAAGTTTCACCCTGAAGAAAAAACAACTGCATACATTTACTATATGAGCTGTTGTGTAACAATAGATGAAACGATGCTTCAGTCTCTGCACAGACTTACTCGAAGTCGCCATCATTCTTAAAAGGATTAGCGACTGTCAGTTGGATGGACTTAAGCTGGTAGCATGGAGAACTGCACTTGACACTTTTCTGAACACAGGAGAAAAAGAACAAATATTTTTCACAATAATGTGCTGTTGTGTTGCTCGCTGGGTGGTGCTTTTGGGAATACAGACACAGAGTACCCATTATGATGGCAGTGGGTAATAACTAAAAACGCTGAGCACTGTTGTCTGTCAGCTATTATAAAATGAAACCCTTTTGTGTGCCAGCCCTGTGCCAATAACATGCAGTTTGCTATCTAGTAAACAGTCAGGCATTTTCTCTCAGTCTTTACTCTGTGCGTACCATGGGAGATATGAGTGTTACACAAGTCTTCAGATGAAAAGCCAGCGTTCCGTGAGCTCCAAATGTTGAGCTGGAAACGAGCAGAAGGGCAGCCTCCTTTGGCCGCAGAAAGGCACAGCTGTACTGGATGGTCAGATCACTACTTCCCCTGCAAAAACAAAAACACGTCCAAATACAAAATTCCACTCCAACATGTAATTAACATTTTAAGACAACAAAATTCAAAAAATGTTATTAATTATGAACGAAAACACACTTTCTTTTGTTTCTTTTGCTCATTGTTTTTACCACAGCCAAATATTGGATTTTGCCAAATACCATATCTTATTTGAAATGCTCTGAACCTACGACCTGTCTGAACTGAAAGCGTACTTGGCAGACAACGTGAAAGATGATCCTCCAGGTAGAGAAAAGAGATGAGCATCCAATCCCAATAGTAGTGCTTTATATTCGATAGGCTTAGCTGTGGGTATTGTCAGATGGACCTGCAAAACACAAATACAGACATTTAAACTTTTAACAACTGGTTTTAAAATCTCCCAAATAAAAACGCTGACATCTGGCTAAACCTGGGCAATTAGTCTCAACTGCATAATTTGTATGTAATCTTGTTAGTGTATTTAGCAGTGTTCATAATCTCATAATCCCATTAATGTGCTACTTCTTTGGATCACAGCTGCAGCTCTTCAATGTACATTCATCTAACATGAACCAGATTCCCCGACAGAAGGTAATCACCATTAAAGTCTGTGAAATAAAATCTAAATGAGCGCCGTGTGCTTTCAGGTACCTGCTTGCTAATGGTGCTGTGGAACTCTCCTGATAGGGTAATGGTTTGTGTTGGCTCGTACTGAGGAAGCTTCTTATTCAGATGAACACACAGCATTAACATCTGCACAGGGTTGGGATCTGACAGGTCCGTGGGCTACACATAGAAACGAATGAGCAAGAACAAATATACAGGGTGTCCTTAAAGTCTCTTTACAATTTAAAAATATATTACAAAGGCAGATATCTTAATCAGTTCTTTTGTACTCAGTGTTGTACTCAAAGTGTTTGACCTCATTTAATACACCTCAATATGGGCTCCATTAGTTACACGAAGCACATCAAGACGGACTGGATTTTGTTGCCATGTTCGCTGCAGCAGAGCCTCATCAATGGTTCAATCTCATCTGTATCTCTTGCTTTAGTTCAGTAATGTCCCGTATCTTTGTTTGATACACGACATCTTTAACACAGCCCCATAGAAAGAAATCCAGGGGTGTGAGATCTGGTAAAACGTGATGCAAACGGAATCGGTCCCTCCCTTCAATCTAACGGTCTGGAAATGTTTGATTGAGGAACTCACGAACATGCAGAATCCAGTGTGATTAAAAACTTTTATAACCATTGAGTACAATAGAACTTCACACCCTGACACCCTGCTCATATTATATAGTGTATTTACTTACATAAATATCAATATTGAGGGAAAGTGTGGTTAAGGCTTGCACTACTATAATGTTGTTATGAAGAATCTCCTCCATGCTGGTGGGCTTTGTGTACATCCTCCTAAAATGACTGCAAATCTGGTGGGACACAAGTTAAATCCATTACTTGTAAATGAGACGTAAACAGAATCTGACAAATGTTTATAGAACTCATAAAGAACAGATTTTACCATTTAAACCGTGCTAAATTGTTTTTATTCTCTTTTCTAAGTGACTTGCAGTGCCTAATGTCGACACATTCAGACGTATCACACACAAATGGGAGTTAACATGATAAGAGCTTCCCCTAATCTATTTCAGGACTAATTGCAACACCATCACATCCATCACAGCGCCACTTGCCGACTTTAACGGCAATCCTTCATTGACACAAAGCAAACTGAAAATCTGCACTAAATGAACAGGATTATGGAGACACAAGGGCACACTGACCAGGTAAGGACAATAGGCAGCTAGCAGAGCTGCTAGTACAAGCCCATCTGTAAAGTCCAAATCAAAATTCACAATCCAGCGAGCTGATGGAGCCTCATCTAAAAGACATAAAATTATCAAACACTCGTCTACTTTTCTGCAAAATACTTTGATGTGATTCAATATTTCATACCAGCAGTCCAGACCGTTTTCCTCATGCTTTCATAATGCCTATTAAGCCATGAAAGTAACTTGAGTTCAAAGGGAGAGTAGATGTTACTGGCCTGTGGCTGGAGGCAGGTGGGGGCCACTTTATCTGTGTTTGGCTCTTTTGAATAAAATGTCAATTCTTTGCATGACACACGGCATAAGATAAACACCTAAGATACAGGAAAAAGATATTTCAGTTTGGGAGGCGGGGATTATGTGGACATTATATCATACAATAACCTTATAAATCTGTAACAGCAAATCCATCCATGAACGTTTGCTCATCGATTCATAGTTAATACGGCTGTAGTCTACGCTGCCTGTGCACTCTTTCACCTGTGCACACAAAGACCCAAGTCAATAAGGAGTTACGTTATCTTGTGTGTGAGTTAAAATGGGGTTGTGTCGTACCTGCAAAGAGCACCAGTGCATAAACTCACTCTTGTCCAACAGGTACTCTGGCCTGATGTAAGAGAGGCAGGCTCCCTGCACACTGTGGACAGAGCATATTTACACAAAAGCAGAGACAAAGATACTTCTACCCAGGTCTACTGTCATTTACCTGAGGAATCTAAGTATGGCTTTGTACTGCTGTATGAGCTGAAGTGTGCGCTGGTTCAAATCCTCTGAGATGGACTGGCTGTGCGGGATACCAGGAACCTCTTTCCCAGTTAGATGAATGAGCAGGTCCACAACAGACCTAAGCACCACATCAGTTTTTAAGTAGCAGTTGTAAAGTGAGATTTACAATGACATAAATAAATCCAGTATAAACACAGACCTGAAGCCCTTATTTGGAGCTTTCCCATTATGAGTATTTGTTTGAATTTTTGACTCGACTCTAATGAAAGATAAGACACAAGTTACAAAGTTGTATTTGCATATGGACGTATTACTGATACAGTGTCTTACAGTCTCACAGTGTGTGGGACAGATATCGGATACGGTCCATTAGCCCATCCAAACAAACTAAACCATCTTTCCACCGCGACTAACACACTCTGGTAGAAGAGGCCCAGCTCGGAGTTGGAGGCACAAAACTCTGGAACGCCGCAGTTTGCTGGGGTTCCTCTGCTGTAGGAGTCCCCTTCTTCACTGCTGCTATGCTCACTGGTATCAATACTCCCAGGAAAAGTATCTGACAGATGTGAATATAAAACAAACTAATATAAACTCTAAATACATATCACAACAGTTACAGTGTGTGCAACTATTACCTGCACTTGACAGCTTTTTTATGGAGCTGGAAAGACCAAAGGTTGAGGCTGAAGAAAAAGATCCTACACTTGGTATGTGAAAATTCTGAAGTACAGCCTCGACAGCTGTGGCACCTAAACATGCATAAAACACCAGCATCACTGGGTTCAGAATATGAATTTATACTCACTATTTATTCTTACTTTATTTACCTGCTTTGAGTACGATTTGTTGTTCAGAGCGATGTAACGCCACATAGGGCCAAACTGTCAACAGACAATTATCAGCCACAGCCCAAACTTTAACCTGGAACCTGAAAAGAGTGAATATTTAAAGGGCCATAATACCATATTTTCTGATCTGTGTTATAATGTTGTTTCCTCGTCACAAACAGATCTGGAGTTGTGTTTTTGTTTCATTCACACGTTTAACACACAAATCCTGCATATTTAGGCTGAGTTCTTCTCTCTCAAAGAAAACACTCTGTTCCACCTTGTGATGTCATGTGGTGATACAGGAAGTGCTCTGCTGTGTTTTTAAACTCCACACACCTTCACTAGAATCATTTGGATAATTTCAGCCCTGGAATTGCTAATCTCTACTGAACAAAAGCTAAAAGGTAACTGTTAAACTTGAAAACTATACTTCATGACATCACAAGGTGGAACAGAGCATTATGAGCTTTAGGGATGCAAACAGCCCAATAATGCAGGATTATTCAAACATGTGTGAATGAAACAAAACACAACTCCAGGTCTGTTTTTGAGGAGGTAACATAAGTCCAACTTGGCTAAAGGTCCACAAGACTCAATTTTGTGTAATACAGGACCTTTAAAAGGTTAGATCATTCAGGCGTTAGCGGTTAGCAAAGACATAGACTCTTACCTGTTTTGGAGGTGGTCACAGAAGGTAATGGTTGAACTGAGGGTTAGAGGGGTGTCAGAACAGAAGCACACGTTACAGATGAGAGAGGCCGTTTCTTTTTCAGTTATCTCACTTGCGTTCTTTGACTAAAAATAGAAATGATTTGTTTTTAGCGTTCACATATGCATCAGATAAGTTAAGTGTACACCTCGGTCCAAAAACAAGAGCTCTGGTTGTCTGGCCATTCTGTCAGTTGCAGCGAAATTGTTATAATACCTTGTTCTGGTTGTGTGCGGGAATCTGTGCTCCCTGAGGAAAAGTCAGTGAGAGGGGCTGCTTCTGTCTCCCACTCTCCAGCTCTACATCAGTAACTTCAGCTGTAATGTGTGTGCCACTGAAGAACAAAACAATGTCATATTTAATTTTCATTATCTATTATAATTACCCAACATGTAACAATAGAAATGAACTCGTAGCAGTAGAAGCAATACATTTACACAATGTTTTAATTAAAGACCTAATATTAATGTTTGGTTGAGAACAACAGTAGCATTCATGGAGTGTGTTTTAAATCCAAAAGATGGAAATAAAAGAATTATGGTGAGTGCAGCCATGCTCATGTTAAACCCAAACTGGTCTGTATAGTAAAATAAAAATTCAAATCTGTCAGCTGGACAAAAAGTTGTAGGATTTGAATTTTTATTTTACTATGGGTCATACCCGGACGACTGAGGGATTACACAAAACTGGTCTGTAGTTTTCTTTTGCTTTGCTTGGAGACAACTCAACACTGCATTCGTGTCTTTGTCTCTTAGTGCCATGTTTGAAATCACACAACAAACCAGACGAACCTCGTGTATCCCGTGGCCTCGACAGTGAGCGTTACGGTCATGCTGCAGCCCAGAGGCACAGGGGTGAGCAGGAGCTGTGGGGGGTGGACACTGATGTGGGGGAGAAGGTGGACACTAATGGACAACTCCCTGTATCTTTCTTCATGGTCTCTGATCTCGTCCTGCCGCTCGTCTCCCAGGTAAAGCGGAAGGGTCAGTTTGGTCACTGCGCCCGGGACTAAAAACATTTGCACAGAATTGAAATAATGGATTTAACTGAAACAAATAAACACTGTTTGTGCTCTGACCTCTTGGAAATCTCTCAGATCTAATGCTGACTTCCAAACAGATGGACTGGCCAGGCTCGAGTCTCCCTGAGGATGGCGACACAGAGCACACGGGCTCTTCCCCATCAATCGTACACACTCCAGCTGTATGGCAGTCAAACCACCAACTTACATCTGGCTGCACTGAAGAACTGCAGCACATGTTTTCTTCAGACTCAGCCTTTAGCACAACTGTCTGTTTGGATGGAAATTGATTACTTTCATTTCATGTAGCCCCAATCTCCCCAACTTCAAAACAGTAAAAACATGGTGCACTTGCCAATAAAAAGGTAAAAGGTAAAACAGATATATACCTTTGTGTAAGTCTTGGACAGAGAAGTCATATTAAAATGTAAACTGTCTGGAGACATTTGTACCGGGGCACGGACCACTGTAGAAATTGAAGAGTGAGTTGAACCTTTATTGTTTTGTCTCCTTGGGCACTGGAATAGTAATCCAGTTCAATGACTCCGTGGTCTACATGAACGACCTCACCTGTGGCCTCTACGTATCTGGAACTTGTTGCTATGGAAACTGACAGAGGGAGCGGCTGGATGGTCGCTTTGCTGCCGCCAGAGGTCAAAGTGCACGAGGTGGAGAAAGTGGACGGTGAAGGAGGAAGGGAAAATGGAAGGGTACGAGAAAATACCATTCCATTGACACTCATGGGGAGCTCAAAGTCATAGCTGGCCACCTACAGATACAGTTTTAGTCACGTTTAAGGTGCATTTTCATAGCTTTACGAAGTGATATTTATTTATTAACTCACCTGAGTGGGACAGAAGACAAGGGAGCAGTTAACAGTTTGTTTGGGCTGTATTTCCACAACAGTCACACCAGGCTCCATCACTTCAAAGGACATTTACCATTTACATTTTATAATCAAGCTTTTTTCAACAGCCCTTTGTTTGAGCTCCAATGTGTGTGTGTGTGTGTGTCTTTTTCTAAACTATACCTGCTGAAAGGTCTGTTGATTGAACAGAAAAATCAGTGTATTCTGACAAGTTGAAGGTGACCCTGGCTGGAGCTGATGAGTGGTTTATCAGAGTAAAGGGGACACTTCTCTGAGAACCAAGATAGACTCCATACAGGTGGAAACGGGACTGAAAAAGAACCAAATGCAAAATATTATCTTTCAACATGAACCTTTTGAGTGCTCTGTTATTATTTCAACTACTTCAAAATGCGAGTGGGATATTTTTTTTTTATTATTATTATTAACATCAATAAATACGATTCAAAACTTACTCTGCTTATCTCTACATTCGGAGGCTCTACTGATCCGCCCACTCTGAGCTCAACAGACTTCATGCCTTTCAGAGCTATCTGCACAGAACATATTGAACATCACTGAGCATATTTGTCTGAATTAAAACAAAAAAGCCTATGTTTTTCTGACCTCAAACCTGGTGTCAAACTTAATGACAGAATCTGGGTTGAACTGTATGTTGAGTTCCGTCTGCCCACCTCTTGGCACCATCCCTTCAGCTGGGCTCAGAACCATTCCTGGAATAGGGCAGACATCCACCACCTGCTCCAAAGTAAACAAAGGAACATACTATTCTGACTTCTAGGTAGAAGCATAAACGCTCTACATTAATTAGATAACAATAACAAAACACAGCACCCGATAGAAGGCGTGGTGGGCTCCAGTGTTACGCAGCGCTGCAGTTCTGACAGAGGTCATATTTAGGGGGACTGACTCAAAAGTGACTCGTTTCTTTGCTGTCAGCTCAACAGTGGTGCATCCAACCTGAGAAAATGGTGAAAAATGCTCTTGTTTTGTCATATGCAATATCCAAACACTTCTGACACTTTCTAAGCCTTTTATCAAAGTTTTACTCAAAAGGCAACACTTGAATTGGGTTCGGGTCCAGTGAGGCATCTGTCAGGAGAAAAATCAATACTAACTCTCTGATAAATGTGGGCTGGTGTGACTGAACATATAGGAAAATGGGCTCTGCAAAAAACGAATCCTAGTGAAAAGCCCTTGACATTTCATTGCTTTTACTTAACTGGCCAGCTAAATATTTTTTACTTGAGAATGTCACTGTCATAACAAATTTTGAAGTGCGACATATTGCTGAAGTAAACACTGACGATAAACGATAATACTGAAAACAAACTATAAAGCAGCATTATCCCACAAAAAGTATTCCAAATGTGCAAAATTGGTTAAAAATATGAGCTGCAAAAAATAAATAGCTGAGTGCAACTAGTTGGTTTGTGTCTATAATGAGTCATGGCAGTTCATAATTCAACTTTCTACAGCGCAGGTCTCATTGTAGAACAGAAAAATAACCAAATATTTCCCAGTAGTGCTAAGAAAATGTCCCCATGATAAATACTGACCCCAAAACGTACTGTTCCATATATCATGTCGATATAGTAATTTCGATATAGTAATTTCCAAATACCAGAACTAGTGAAAGGGGCTCTGATATACACACTTTGGCCAAGCAGTGCAGACGCTGTTTGTTTCCTTCGTGGACGCTCAGGTCAAAGTCTCCTTCGACAGGGGAGGAGAAGGCGCTGTGCCACACCACCTCACAGTCCAGTTCTTTGTAAGCATCAACAACACCTGAACAAAGCCGAGAGGATTCATTTAACAGGGAAAAAGTACGTTTGGTGGATTTTTTAAAATGTTTATTTAAGGTTATCACTAGGCCTGTCACGATAATTACTATATCGACTTATCGTTCGTGTGGACAGTTTCTTTGCACTACTGGGACATTTTTGGTTATTTTTTGGCTGTATGATGAGATTTAATAAATTGGATTTGTTCTATTGTACTCAGTGGTTATAAAAGTTTTTAATCACATTTTTGTATTTCAGGCATCCTGGTGATTAAAGAGGCATCGTTTTGAATGAACCCCTAAGAAATGGCTCCTCCTCAAGAGGAAGAACACTGTGTGTTTCATGGGTTCTATGGGGCTGTGTTAAAGATATCGTTTATCAAACAAAGATACGGGACATTACTGAACTAAAGCAAAAGATACAGATGTGACTGCAAACACTGATGAGGCTCTGCTACAGTGACCATGGCAAGAGGTAAAAACTTTAGAAACCACTGAATACAACAGAACAAGTCTGATTAACACATCTGATCAACTGCCTTTGTAATAAATGTTTTACATTGTAAATTGTAAGACTTTATGGACACCCTGTATTAATAACTTCTAAGACTCATGACAGATGTAAACTGTGTGTTTTGTTCTGCTGTTTATTTATTGCAGCTCATGACTTTTAACAATATTGTAGATTTAGAATCGATTTTAAATCTGCTCTTGGGTTATTATGTCAGTGGCATAAATTCATTTTCTATATCAAACTTCAAAATATGTTATCGTGACAGGCCTAGTTATCACAGAAAATAAGTGCAAGATTGATGTAATATATCTTAAAAAAGAGGTACTAAAACCTGTAGCTGGTCGAATGGAAAACCGAATCCCACTGTCTGTGATGACCGGTTTCCATGTGAACTCAGCTGGATGGTTCCGGTGGTTTCTAAGGGTCACTGAGCTCCTGTACCCTGAGCGAGCGAGCCAAGTGGAAGTGGGGTGAAGCACAAGCCAATCAGTGGACAGCTCCAAAAAAACAGGAACAACGTGAGCCTGGACCAGGATCTGACCAGGATGTTTTTGGTTCACAGTGTAAGGCACAGTCCTGCAGATAAGAAAACACGGTATTTTTAAAAGTCAAAATATTACTTTTGAGTAAAATGCTGCTTCATTCACACACCGATAAAACTCCCCCAGATCAGTGCTTTGAAATGTCAAGGTTAGTGCTGTTTGTGAGTGAGGTGGGAGAACATAAGAGACTGGGGAGGAGCCCTGAAGCTCAGGACAGTCCACCTGGAGCTGGATCCAGACGTGTGTGGACAGATGATTGATCATCTCCAGTCTCTGAGTACACACTGACCGCACACACACTTCTCCAAAGTCCACCGACAATGGCCCTGAGGGGAAGGAGAAGGAGGAGAGTGAAACCAAAACCAATTAGCTCACTGCATACATTAAAACATTAAGAGAGAAAATACATTTTGTGGTAATATAAATATATTGTTCACAATTTATTATCTCTAACCAATGACAACTTGGTAGAACTCCTTGATGGTCAGGGTCCTGTTACATTCTGCCATCTCCTGGCTTGTAGATGGAACTGCATTTAATAACCCTGAAACCTACAAATGACCATAAAAAAATGAATACCTTGTAACCTTTGACCTAATGGGTAATGACATCTCTCACCTCTTTGATTTTGTATTTGACAGGTGTGTCATTGCCTCTGCCATTCAAATGCTTCTGGGACCAGGGTTTTATAAAAGAAGTGCTTCTTTGATCAAAGTCTTTGCAAAGAAGTTTAGGAAGCACAAGACCTTGGGATGGCTCAGTGCCAATATCCACATCATTCTCTATTTCTCCTTGATGCCTGTTGTCCAAACACACAGGGTCAATCAGCAGTTTTCACACTAGTGAAGTCCATCTCAGCATGAACATACCTCTGCTCAAGTTTTTGTTGACGTCTTTGTCTCCACAGATGAAATAAATCAGCATACTTTTGCAGGTTCTTGTTTCTTTTTTCCTCTTCCTGCAGAGTAAAGGCATAACTGGTGTCCACATAACAGTAGCGAGGTACATCAGTGAAGATGGTCCTAAAATGTATGAATTCATAACTTGAGGTCTGCAGTAAATATAATACCAAGATGAAAAAAAACCTTATATACACACACACACACACACACACACACACACTTATATATATCTGAGCATCTTCAAAATGCTCTGTTCTACCAGTCTACATTACCCCTCCCTGTGGGGCAAGTTATTTTTTGCCTTCTACTGGTAACATTTACATTTGTTTGCATGGTAAAAAAGGCTGAATTTGTCTTCCATTTATATAAATATAAATTATGAAATGCCTAAAGCTAAGGCGTCCGAGAGGGATTTACCTGCACTGTGTGTGAGGTGAGGGAGGCCTCAGACTTTGAGCTCTGTCATTGGGGAAAGACACATACTCTTCCTTTCCGCTGATCTGTTTCCCTCTGCGATGTCTGTGGAGCGTCGTCCTGTCAGCACTGAGCACTGCAGCTGGCACTACTTCACGACAGAGTGAAATGTCACTCAATCGCACCCGCGGGTGCAGTCCAGTTGGGTTGGTAACTAATGGAGTAATGCCTAAAACGCACAGAACAATGACCTCAACCTGAGAATAACAAATACAACATGTTTTTGTTTCTTTACCAGGATTGAGTCGGGGTAAAGGATGTGTGGTTCTGCTGCCACAGACCGCGGACAGGTGCAGGACAATGGTGTGAAAGGGGCGACGCTGGAAATGTTCAACCCCGTCACTGGGGCCGGACCCTCTCTGCTGCCTGACCTGACCAAGGACATCTATCTTCTGAAGCATCTGGAAAGTCCCTTGTTGCCTTGGACTGAAGGAAATAACTATATTCTGGAAAGTGTCAACAAGTCCAACAGATGATGAATGTTTTGTACACCAAAGCAGTCTACAATTAAAGCAGTGTTATTCTGCAATACATTGAAATCATAACCTTATAAAAATACAACAAAAATGCCCCTCTTTGGAATTAAGGGATTATTTCAAATCTTGTTTTACAACATGGTTTCTTGTTGTATTAGATATACTGATAAAGCAGGAAATATATTTTATTAAAATAATTACTGTTGGTACCTTGCATTGCCCAGGGGCTATGGTCCCTGCAGATGGTCTGCAGCTAAAATGTGGCAATTTGCGAAATTTGAATTGTAGAGGAAGCTGAGGGCAAAGGTTCTGCAGGACACAGAGCGAATCCACGCTCTCTCCAGTGACACATGAGGGAAAGTTGAACATTTGGGAAGGACTCGGAATAAGAGACACAGGAAACCCAGAGCCTGTAACTGCAAGCACCACACCAGTCCTGCCTGAAAAACAGAATACCACGAGTTCATGTTTTAGGGAATACTGTCTGTTTTGTAGCTGCTGCACTGCTCGTACCATTTTGGTGCGTGAAACCGTGTTTGCTGCCCACAGACTCAAACAATAGGAAAAGGCAGTAATCTCGTTTGGATGAACAGCGCTGTTTGTCTTTGTCTGACCTGAAAGACGTGCACACACACAGATAAAAGCACAGCCCCTCCCCCTGACACATATGTGCTCCTCGTTAGTATAGTGGTGAGTATCCCCGCCTGTCACGCGGGAGACCGGGGTTCGATTCCCCGACGGGGAGTAGCAATCTCTTTTCTTTTCTTCACTAATGTATATTTTTTAACAAACCACAGATCATGTTCTCCTTCCTCAATGTTTTAAAAGGCATCATTTAGCAAAAGTTAAACTTAACAAAAAGGAGCAATGTACTGGTAGTACAAAACAAATACTAAAGTGTTAACTTTAAGATGTACCTCTTACAATCTGGGCTGAAACACAGTGTTAGAGTGGTTTGATCATAAGCTTCCAGCCGACCATGTGTCGGAGTGCACATGAAGACCTGACAGAGGTCTGAAGAATACAAGCTGCAGTTCTGCATTTTTTCCAGCTGGGTGGTGTCTGTATCCGTGCTGCTCTGAAGGTCTGTGCCCTGTTAACATATAAATAATAAACAGAGAAATAAACAAAGTATGTTGTACCCATATAGTCCTTATTGTTGACTCACTGGCTTTGTCTCTGACAAAGAGACCTCTAGCACACAGACCCAGTCACAGGCCTGGGGACCACTGTTCCTCAGAAGAACCGTCTCTTCACAAGAGGTTCCAAAGTAAGCCGGTCCAAAACATAGGCAGGACAGAGGAAACCCCTATTTCATAATGCGGTTAAACCGTGTGTATTATGTTTTTTATAGTTTAGAAATATTGATACCCATAAGTAAGACACCAAATCTCACTACCTGCAAGTCAAAAATCATCAGCTGCTGGTGCACCACTGTAGCTTTAATAGTAAGAACGCCAGGGGAGCAATTCTGGAGTTTTATACTAAAAGAAGAAACAGAGTCAGACAAAAAAGCTACATGCTATTCTATATTCACTACATTCACCCGTAATATTGTCAAACTATTAATGTTACGTGATGTCTTCGAGGATTTCCCTCGTTGTATCAGTACGCAGTTCGACTGTAAGCCACTGGGTGGCGCCAGCTGCCACTACACCATCGCTGGGTGTGATTTTGACTGAAGGGGCCTCACTTTCCTGCACCTGGAACCATCCTTATGAACAGACCACGGAAATAATAACAACAAACATAAGTAACTACAGAAGTAAAAGGCGAAAAACACTCACCTGGAGCGGAACCGTAGTTTATGATGTCATGTTGTTTGCGAATTATTTGACTTGTGGCAGCAACACAGCCAAAATCAACAACTGGATTCATTCGTAGGCAACACGACACAGGAAACCTTCAATAGAACATTAGGGGAAAACATAAAGATGTATGATTTTATAGCACTAAACTAAACCTGACATAACAACCCTTATTATTATAACTTACGCCTGAATTGGGACTTCTATTGTGTGATCGTCTACATGAACCATGAGAGCACTTCTGACATGCTCCTCTTTGTCTGGACTAAACTCCAATAATCCACTGACAAACAGGCCAGGAACCACGAGCGCGTCGGATCTGCTCGGTGTAAACTTAAATAACTGCAAGAAAAGAGGGAAAAGTAGTTATTATAGAGGCAGAAATGAGTGGCCAAGTGTCTATAAATATAAACACATCATTTATAAAACGTTAAAAAGCAGAATAAGCACATTGCATCATCTATTCTGCGGTTAGCTAGCGCAACTTTAGCTTACAGCACGCGCCATAGCAACTTAATTGAATCCTTAATTGGCATTAGCATTTAGCAATTAGCATTTAGCATCAGTTTAACTTTCCATTTATTTGACGAGCTATTTTTTTTGTTTTGTTTCGTCTCACCTTCGAGGAGGCCACTTGAAACGTTATTCTCGTCAGCCTCTTGCCTACGTTAGTGGCAGTTACTTTAATTTTATAAACTTGTCCAACTTTCACGTCGACAAATTTGACCGCGGGAGGGTCAACTCTCACGCGCTGGTCCGCCATGTTGAGACCTCACCTGGCGCCTCCTCAGTGCGAATGAAAAATGATTAAATCCTGCAGTTAAAAGAGCTTTTAGTTGAGTTTTATGATGAGTCCTCGCATACCGATAGACACGGGACACTGTGGCCGTTGCTAGGGCAGAGCTCAGGTGGTTTCCAGGCAACGAGAGGCGCTTATTTTTACACTCACGAGCGCCCCACGTGGTCAGAGCAGATTACATGCATTAGGAATGAATAGTAATGATGTAGTAAATCGTAATAAATATATACCATACTCATTTTTGGGAAGTAAGAATACATGACACTTAAAGGCCCCAAATTATGCTGTTTTCTGATCTATGTTTTAATGTTGTTTTCTCGTCACAAACAGACCTGGAGTTGTGTTTTTTTCACACGTTTAACACACAACAAACCCCGCATATTTAGGCTGAGTTGTTCTGTTCCACCTTGTGATGTCACGTGGTAATACAGGAAGTGCTCCACTGTGTTTTTAAACTCCACACACCTTCACTAGAATCATTTGCATGAGTTCAGCCCTGGAATTGTCAGTCTCTACTGAACTAAAGGTAAAAGGAGCTGTTAACTTGAAAACTACCGCTTCATGACATCACAAGGTGGAACCGAGCATTTTGAGCTTTGGAGATGCAGACAGACTAATAATAAAGTGTTTCTCAAACGTGTGAACGAAACAAAACACAACTCCAGGTGTGTTTTTGAGAGAATATATGTACCAAGAATACGTGTTCAGAATACTAATTTTGAGTAACTGTTTTCTGGTACAGTTACTTTTTCATTTTGGTAGTATTCAGAGTACCATATATAGTTACTTTTCTAAAATCAAGGAATACGTTGCAGTACTTGATCACACTTTAGGCTTCAAACTGCACGTAACTAATGAGAAAAATAGAAAACACTGCTCTTGTGGTGAGGGCATGTGTGATTTTTCCTTCTCCAGTTAGTGGTAACTAAATGCAGAACAAACGGTGAAACAAATATGAAGCTGTTTTTAATCTTATCTTGCGTTTTTACACTATAATTTAAATACAGCTTGGTGTAAATGTATTCCAAGTATTCAGAATGCAGTACTCTGATTGGACCATGTACCACAATATGTTACAAAATACATTTTAATGCAGGTGTTCAGTATTCTATTCTATTAACCAAATACATTTTCAAAGTATTCTTCCCATCACTGAATATACTTAAACGTATAGGGTGTTACAGGGAAATAAATATTGTCATTTTAATAACTACTTTGATTTTTAAGCTGCTTTAACAAATAGCAAATGTTTTCTGATCAAGGTCAGAATCAGAAATAAAAATCAGAAAAAGCTTTGCCAGTGAATAAAATGAACAAACTAGGCATGTGCTTTGGTGACATGGTGGTGCAACGTAAAAAATATTAATAGTAAAATATAAACAAGATCAAATAAAAGGGATGTATAAAAATAGGGTTTTATAAGTAAACTTTGACTAAATATAATGACAAAATGTAAAGTTTGGACAGAATAAAATGATAAAATTAACCACAC